>JABWTJ010000904.1:68600-121998 GCA_016801875.1 Solanum sitiens
GTGACTGTACATAATAGATTAATAATAATTAGTTATCCTTTTTTTGATTGTCTTTTAATTTAATAGAATTATGTAATCTATTTTTCCTATACAGAAAGATAAAGTTGATCAACAACCTGTTTCACCTATACACATGGATTTATCAATTCTTGATCAAGATATTGTTAGATCTGCTGTTGATGTTGAAGGACATGTTACTGAAATCAATCTTTCAAAGGTATGCATCTGATACATTAACGCATCATGTTCATCAATATCAATGTTGATTTTAACACATTGATAATATAAGTTAAGATTCTTACTAGTGTATCATTTACATTCTAAATACTTATATAATCATTAAAGTTATAAATAAACATTCTGATGTTAGATGTGACTCTACATGGTAGACTAATAATAATTAACTCAAACATGTTTAGAGTGATGATACATCATTAAAGGAACATCATATGGAGGATGCCACAAAGGTTATACAAACAACACTCTATAGTCATGTTTTGATTGAAGAAGTTGCTCTTAATAATGAATCTGTAAGTTCAAATGTTATGAATCACTATACATTAATTATTTTGTATGTATCAGAATGTAGTCTAACATCATATTTATTAGGATGATAAAATTGATGTAGCTTCTCATTCAGACACAAAGGTTTTAAGTGGGGATGAACATGATGTTGATACACTTCAGCATAACATAGAAAAGCACACTCCAAATTCGTTTCTTATTGATACATTTGTAAGGCTCTTAACTGGTTATTCACAAATATTATAAGTTGCCTATTTTTATTTTAACCTTTTTCTTATTATTACCAAATATTATGTAGGATTGTACCACATTTGCTTCAAATACATATTGTATTAAAACTGTGGTAGATGCGCTTATATGCATATATTGATACGCTCAAACTTACTTCTCAAATAAGAAGTAAAAGCGGTCGTATCAAGTAGAGAACTCAACTAATGAGGTTAGGGTCGATCCCACGAGGAAAATGGTTCAGACCTAACTTTATTCTATTATTACTACTATTTAGTCAACTATTTTCCGAGAAAACAAATAACTAAAATGGGGGTTTTAATTAATAAAAACAATTAACTAAGTTAAAGTAATCAACTAACAGATTTAAGTATTGAAGTTTTAATCAAGTGATGAGATTAACTAGGGCTTAAGTGTTCCCCACAGGCTCCTAACTCGGTAATTCTAACTATAACAATTATTTCCTAATATCTTGCATGCAAAGTGATAAGTTAGGTATCTCTAAATCCTTGGTCCGGCATCTAGAGAATTTCACTCCGCACCTTGGTCCGGCTACGTGTGTTTCTTTACTAAACCTTATCTTTACCTCATATTAAGCATCGTAATCGATATTTGACGAAGTTGTTACTACGTACCAACCAACACTAGCCTATTAGATAGTATACACTAAATCTACGTTGATAATTCTTTTCCTATTATCTACCTCCTTGGTCCGGCAAGTAGCATTAAGGCGAGTTCTAACGTTGGCCATCCGTTAAAAAGACTTCTAAACGAAAGAATTATCAATACATGCAAGACACTATTCAAGACTTGTTATTTAGCTAGATTTTACCTTGTTATTTACCCATGGTTCCCACAACCCTAGTTATGGAGTTTAGTTACCCATGCTCATAGTCACACAATTCATATTGATAATGTAATAATTCATGCACTTACTTTGATGAGAATGAATAAAATCCAGAAATTCACTTGATTAATCAACAAAAACACCAACAATCGATTTCAGAAAAAGTATATCAAATACCAAAATCAATAGTTCAAACACTAAAAGAAGAGTACTGAAAAATATCCAAGAGTCTAACCCCAAAAACAAGGTTTTTCGAACTATTTATAATAAAAACAAAACCTAATAAAAGAAGGATTCTAATTAATGAAAATCTGTCCAAACGCGTCTGAGTTGACGGACCGTCGTGGGCACGACGGACCGTCATGGCCTCCGTCGTCCAATACTTCACCAATTCTTCTTCTGCTTTCTTTATTACCCTCGACGAACAGGTCTGACGGACCGTTGCAAGCACGACGATCCGTCGAGGGGCTTCGTTCCACAACACTTAAACTTTTTGGAATTTGGGTACTGGGACTACTCTCTGACAACCACAACGAACAAGCAGGACGGACCGTCGTGACTATGACGGTCCGTCATGAACTTCCGCAGTCCCACACTTGGTCGGACTTCCCCATCTTCCTTCAGCAGCTACTCTTTCTCGCTACGATGCCACCTACGAATCGTCACAGTCACGACGGACCGTCGTGGGCTCCGTAGGTGGTCTTTTCTGCAATTTTCTGCTCAAAACCTCCGCGTTATCATTTGGACAGATTTCCTGCAAATAAAAAGAAACCTACATCAAAAATCAATACAAAAAGGCTTTGGACACCCACTAAACTTAAGGAAAAAGCATTAAAAGTATCGTGAAACCACGGTACATCAACACCCTCAACTTAAATTCGTTGTTTGTCCTCAAGCGACGCACTATGACTCACTACAAAATCTTTGTAGAAGAGTATCCATATTTTAGCTTTCGCAATCATTTGGCCATCAATCCCGATCATTCTTATTATGTTCATGCATGTTATCACTATTAGGCTTGAATTATGTGGATCGGACCATGACACAGACTCACTACGTACTGACACCTATCCTCTTCAATTTCTCACCAAGGTGCTAATTTTTTCGGTATTGCAACTAGTGTCCTCACTTAAAAATAACATTCTCATTTTTCACCCAATTTTTTCACACAATGATTTCAGTTTGAGTATAAGGATTACTTTTCAGCACTCGCTCTCAGAACAACTTCACAACTCATTTATACATATTACCTTAAGGTTGCCCTTATTTTCACTGCTTTAAGTTTGCCATAACAACTCTTAGGATCACGATAGGACTTTCTTAGCTTGTAACATAGGCTCAGGGTTAGGTAGGGTATATTTAGGTATACTTTAGTGACTTGTTGCCCTCCTTGACATATTGGCTAAGCGTACCACCTTTTTATCGTTTTATTTCGCCCTATTTCTCAATTTTCTTTCACCTAACTGTTTTCTCTTTCTTCTCCTTATGCGTAAGTGACTTTTTCTCTTTTCTTGTGTTTTATTTTATATATATATATATATATATATATATATATATATATATATATATATATATATATATATATATATATATATATATATATATATATATATATATATATATATTTTATAGTCACTTCTGTTTTGTTCTTTCTTCCTCTTTATTCTTTCAACCCCACTTTCCGGAGTATTCCTTATAACAGCCACCCTCAACTCATGATTTTGCCATGAGTCAAGGTTCACAATACCAATGGTTGGGTCAGGGCCAAAACAAGGTTGCTTTCTGCATTAGCCACCCTCAACTTATGCTTTTGGCATAAACTGAGGTGCACATGTCCAAGGAGGGACCAGGGCCAACACATTGTTCCCAGAGAAGATCATTTGGGGTGAAAAAGAAAGATCTATTTTAAGCTCAATTCATTTGTATCAAAAAGGGATTAACTTCATTTGGTTTTCTGTTATTTTTAGGCTCAAGATTGACTATTTCGAACAAGGGCCTATGATCCTTTCCTAATTGTTTATTTTGGCTTACTTTCAGCAAGACTAACCAGGCAAGTTCTAGCTCAGTATCAATGGTGGATCATTCGAATTTTCCTCACACTCACTTGACATCTCGTTACACTACCAGATTATTATACATCTAGTTCGAGTCTTAGATTCAGGGTCATGCAGTAGTGTATCTCTATGTCATGCTTAGAGACACACATTTATCAATTACTATGCCTAGTCATGCATCATATTCATTACATCGGGATATCATTTCACTTTTAGCCATTATGCTTCAGAGTTATACTATGTACACAAGATATAAACATGACGATTCAACAATAAAAGTAATCAGTCTCTTGGGGAAAAAGAACACAGGCAAGAAAACCCCAAGAGAGGATCGTGAATTGGGCTACTCAAACTTCACCCTAACATTCACTTTCCATTTACCCCACCCCCAACAAAAAAGATATGCAATTGTACCCAATGCATAAAAAAAAACACTAAAATACGTGAATGGTAGGTGAAGCAAACCTGAGGTGCAAAGCGCCGGCGATCAGCAAGCTGGTGGGTCCGGTTCCCCGGAACCCACTCCCTCCGTAGTCTGGACACCCTCAGTAGTGTCCTCAGCAGCAACAACACTATCAGTAGTGCCTCTCACTGTCTCCACAACTCTGGATCTAGATGCCCCGGCAGCTAACTCTACAGCCCTCAACGTACGGGCCTCCTCATCGGCAATCGAGGCTCTCCTCGCAGCCTTCATCTCACATCGCTCCTTCTTCCTCGCCCTAGCCTCATCCTCATCTCGACCCCTACGCCTCTTCTCATGCTCTCGTGGAGGAGGAAGTGGAACATCAGAAGTGGCGAATAAAGCAGCCATCACTGTGTCCTCAGCAGGCTCTGCAGGAGGGGCCTCAGACTCAGGCACCGTAGCCTCTAGGATCGTATCAGGATCCGCTCGCAAACTCTCTACCGCAGCCTGAAGGGTCGACACGTCCACCGGAGGGGCTGGCCGGGCTAGAACCCACAACTCAAAAGCGTCTAATAGCTGATGAACCTCTGAGATCTTCCTCTCTGTGTGCTGTGCCATCTTACGCTCCATGCGCTCCTCCGCCTGAGCAATAGACCTCTGCATCCAAGGCTGGATGTAATGCAGAAGTGTGGCCATCTGAGCCTCAAGTTTCTGGACCCTAGCAAGTGGGACCAGAGTGGTGGAGGGAGCCAAGCGAGAGGAGCTTGGGGCAGTGCTGCTACCCGGGATAGACTCGACCAGAGTAGTGTCAGTGGTTGCAGAAGGAGCCTGGGTAGCCACTTGGGCATGCTCTACAGTATCCGCCAGGTTCTCACCAAGCGGAGGCACCTCAGGGCGGGGCCCTCTGTGCGAAGCAACTTATTGGCCTCATCTCTGATGAGGCCGATATCAACATTGCCCTGCAGGGTCCTCAGCTGACCTATGTGCCAAATGGGCACGCCTGCGAATCTGCATAAAGAGAAAACCATGCACGGAAATGGGTAAGTAGTGGTGACCTTGAAGGCCCTCTCGTGCATGATCGCCTGCAGAAGCCAAACGAAGTCAACCTCAAACCCTGCTATCATCGCTGCCATCAGAACTGCGTGATCCCATGTAACGATATTATCTGCAGCAGTGGGGGAAAGGCAGTGGTGGACTATCAACCATAAAAACTTGGTCGTGAAGGTCAAGTTAGCCTTCTTGATGGCACCCTTCGGCTCCATAACCCAGTCAGCAGCCTCTCCATCAATAGATAAGTGCTGGGCCATCCACCTCTTGGTGGTTTCTCTCAGTGCTGGCTCACGGAAGAACCATCCATCTTTAACCAGTTGCCACCGGTAGTCAAACTCGGCGGTGAGAGAGGTCCTGGTGGCATTAACATCCTCGCCGTATAGATACCGGCGGATGGCTGGCAAGGATATGTCTACCCACTTGCCGCGGACTCTGATGTGATCAAGTGGGGCCTGTTTGGCGGGGGCAGCCCGCCTATCAATCTGTGATCGGAGAGTAGCCACATACGAGGCGTAGAACTCTCGGACCAACTCCTCACTGTATCGGCCCAAACAACGAGCCGTCCACTCTAGCCGGTGTCTGGTGAAGAGAGTATGGATATCCGGCATGGTGGGGAGACTCCCTGTAAGGACCCGCCTCTAATACACTTGGTATTGCCCCTCGACACACTACCGGTTGGGCTGGTCGGCAACCGGGGCGGGAACTCTAGTTGGTGAAGCTGGAGTGGAATCAGTTCTGTCGGCCTCATCAGACGAGGCAGACTGTGAAGATGTGGCGGGCGCAGAGGCTTCAGCAGACCCGGAGACTTCCTCCGACCAGGATACTCCTAGGGAACCAGATGCTCTCTCATCCTGTGCAGCTGACCCAGAAGGTGTGCCGGTCAGTGTGCGCTCCTCATCAGACTGGGAGGCAGTGACTACGCCGGAAGCCACCTTCTTGGGCGTGGATCTAGTTGCACATGCAGCCCGTGCATGAGTGGCAGTGCCTGGGGGCACGTATTCAAGGTCATACTCATCATCAGAGCCAATGACCAGTCGGGCAGACGGGGCAACGGACTTTGAACGCCCTTGTGCGTAAATCGATCTTGTTTTGGTGCCATGAGTGGTAGTACCTGTAAAGAATCATGATTAGTACTAGAAGGAGCAACAAGACATGCAAAAACGAAACAAAATAAACATAAGACCAAAGCTGTAATGATATCTCTGAAGTATCTGTGAAACACGACGGACCAGTTGACGGCCCATTGTGAGTATGATGGACCGTCATGGGGGTCCGTTATGAATTACTTAACATTATTTATTTGGAGACCTATGAAATACAGTCTCTGAAAGTCATGACGGATAAGCAGGACGGACCGTCGTGGTCACGACGGTCCGTCGTGAAGGTCCATCATGGGACACTTAGAAAAAAACGTAGAGACCCTTAGGAGTGGGGTCTCTGACAAACATGACAGTTGTGCAGGATGGACCGTCGTGGGCACGACGGTCCATCGCATCTGTCCGTTAGTGGACACTTAGAAAAAACTTAGAGACCCTTAGGAGTGGGGTCTCTGACAACCATGACGTTTGTGCAGCACGGACCGTCGTGTTGCATCTGTCCGTCATAGGACACTTAGAAAAAATTAGAGACCCTTAGGAGTGGGGTCTCTGACAACCATGATGGTTGTGCAGGACGGACCGTCGTGGGCACGACGGTCCGTCGTATCTGATTGTCATAGGACACTTAGAAAAACAAATAGTTGGTTGTTGGGACGGACCCCATGACGGTCCATCGTGGGTACGATGGTCCGTCGACGGGGTCTCATTCTGTCATTCAATGACAGAACTGGGAAGCCACAATCAGCCCCTAAGATTCTAACGAATGACTCGATATTAACCCACATATTTCTAACCCAAATACCCAGCAAACTAACAATGCTACACCATCAATTTCTCGAGTTTTAACATGTCAATTTGGTGGACTATAAACCTAGAACTATTTCCAAAAACATATTCCCTTCTTTGATCCGGTTAACCCACTACCCACATTAATTTTATTTTTAAGTGTGGGACTTTAAAGCATGACATGAGGTCATTAGCATACAAAAGGGGTCAAAAATCAAAGACCCAATAAACGGAAACAGGCCAGGAGTATTTAAAAACAATAATGCAGTGTAAATGGGTAGAGACCAGAAGCACATACCTGAGACTTGGAGAAGAGAAAAAAAAACAGGTGAGGCACGCAACTAGGTAGATCAACAGAATAGCAGAAGACTCCGACCAGCAAATACTTGGAAAAGGCAGGGAGATTGGGGGGAAAAATGAAATTGTGGGAATTTGGGGAAGTGATGGTGGATCAGTGGATTGGGAAGAGGATGAGAGTGGAGGGATCTTGAAAAGAGAGGAAATGGGAGAAAGAGGGAAAGAAACGGTTGAAGTGAAGGGGTGGGGAGTTTTAAAAGGTTTAAAACTTTTAAAATTCCCCTGCCGGGTCGGGTCGGGTTGTTGGTTACTGATGCGATGAGTCCCTGACGATGGTCCGTCACATGTGTGATGGTCCGTCGTGGGGTCCGTCGCTGGTGCCCTAATTTTAACAAAAAATAGACAAACTTACCTGGACGACAGATTCCTGTGACGGTCCGTCCCAAGCGTGCCGGTCCGTCGATGGATCCATCACTGAGTGTTTCAGACCAATTTCTGCAGATTTTTCTGGTGATGTGCTACCTGCAAAGTTAACATCCATTAAGCTATTCTCTATGTGTTTGACTGGAGACTTAGTGGACACGGACCCTAAACTACGCTCTAGACAACACTTCTAACAAAACGAAAAACAAAGAAAATGCGACTATTACTAGAAAAAAAACTATAGTTGGCATAGAGGATACATATTGGGTTGCCTCCCAACCAGCGCTTGATTTAACGTCGCGATACGATGGAGGATAATCGATTACTCAGACTTCATCAAGATGGTATGCCTCGATCACTTCATTCGCCGATTCAGCATGCCCCAAATAGATTTTTATTCATTGTCCGTTCACCTTAAACCGCACACCCTCCTTGTTTTCCAACTCAACCGCTCCGTGAGGGAATAGTTGGGTGATCAAGTAAGGGCCAGTCCATTTGGACTTGAGCTTGCCCGGAAACAAACGCAACCTAGAATTGAATAAAAGCACCAAATTAACAACTATAAAATCGCGTTTCTCAATCTTTTGGTCATGGTATTTCTTCATCTTTTCTTTGTAGATGGATGAACTTTCATAAGCTTTTAGGCGGAATTCATCGAGTTCATTCAACCCATTTAACCTCTGTTCTACAACTTCATTCCAATCCAATTTCAACTTCTTCATAGCCCACATGACTTTATGCTCTAATTCAACCGGTAGGTGACAAGCTTTCCCATATACAAGTTGGTATGGGGACATACCTATGGGAGTCTTATATGTTGTCCGGTAGGCCCAAAGAGCATCATCAAGCCTCCTTGACCAGTCCGTTCTACTAGCGTTTACTGTTTTCGACAAAATCTGCTTGATCTCCCGATTTGACACCTCAACTTGCCCACTAGTTTGAGGATGGTAAGGAGTGGCCACATTATGGCGAACCCCATATTTTTCAAATAATCCCTTAAAAAACTTGTTGCAAAAGTGGGATCCCTCATCACTAATAATTACTCTTTGGGTACCAAATCGAGAAAATATATTCTTTTTCAAGAACGCGGTGACACTCTTCCCTTCATTATTTGCGAGGGCAACAACTTCCACCCATTTAGACATATAATCAACCGCTACCAGAATGTACTTCATCCCATGATAACTCACAAAAGGACCCATAAAGTCAATGCCCCAAACATCAAATAACTCAATCACAAGAATGGGATTTAAAGGGAGCTCTTGCTTTCTTGAAACGCCGCCATCTCGCTGGCATATATCACATGCTTTGGCGAACTCATGAGCATCTTGATGAATAGTTGGCCAATAGTAGCCACATTGTAAGATCTTATGAGCGGTTCGTATACCACTATGATGTCCACCAACGGGTGAAGAATGACATGACTCCAAGATACTCAACATCTCAACTTCTGCACACAACGCCGAATAAGCCCATCGGCACAACTCCTATATAAGTATGTTTCATCCCAAAAGAACATCTTCACATCATACATGAACTTTTTCCTTTGATGAAAGGACAAGTCCGGTGGAACAATATCGCTCGCCAGATAATTCGCAAAATCTGCGAATCATGGAATCAAGTCTTGAGAGGCAGCCAATACATGATCATCGGGGAATGTATCATCAATATCAGTCTTATCCCCTAACTCTCTCATTGCTTCATCTTCTAAACGGGACAAGTGATCAGTAACTTGATTTTTGGTCCCTTTTCTATCTCTCACCTCAAAGTCAAATTCTTGCAGTAGTAAAAGCCAACGAATCAACCTCGGTTTTGCATCCTTATTTGCCATCAAATATCTCAACGCTGAATAGTCAGTATGCACTATAACTCTAGTACCTAGCAAATAGGAGCGAAGTTTTTCAAAAGCAAAGACTACTGCAAGAAGCTCTTGCTCAGTCACTGTGTAGTTCTTCTGGGATTCATTGAGGGCTTTACTAGCATAGTAAATGGGATGAAGGATTTTTTCCCTTCTTTGTCCCAATACCACACCTAGAGCAACCCCACTAGCATCGCACATCACCTCAAATGGACTGCTCCAATCCAAAGAAATAATGATAGGTGCAGACACCAACTTTTCTTTTAACTCGCCGGATGCTTTAAGACAGGATTCATCAAAATAAAATTTACACTCTTTCTCCAGCAGTTTGCACAAAGGATGCGCAATTTTTGAAAAATCTTTGATGAACCTCCGGTAAAAACCTGCATGCCCAAGAAAGCTTCTCACACCTTTTACAGAGATAGGTGGGGGAAGTTTCTCTATTACCTCGACCAACCTCTATACCCGTCTCTAAAATGCGATGACCCAAAACAATACCGTCTTTCACCATGAAGTGGCATTTTTCCCAATTTAGTACTAGATTGCAGTCTTCACACCTCTTAAGAACCTCAGATAAATGACTCAAACACCGCTCAAAGGAGTCACCAACCACAGAAAAATCATCCATAAACACCTCAATAGTGTCCTCCACCATATCGGAGAATATCGACATCATACATCTCTGAAATGTGGCAAGTGCATTGCACAACCCAAACGGCATTCTCTTGAAAGCAAAGGTCCCATATGGGCAAGTGAAGGTGGTTTTCTCTTGATCTTCCGGTGCAATAGAAATCTGATTATACCCCGAATAACCATCAAGAAGACAGTACCACCCTTTTCCAGCAAGTCTATCCAACATCTGATCCATGAAGAGCATAGAAAAATGGTCTTTTTTGGTCCATGCATTTAATTTCCGATAGTCCATACACACCCTCCATCTAGTCACCGGTCTCATTGGAACAAGTTCATTTTTTTCATTGGGGTCCACAGTCATTCCCCCTTTCTTAGGTACACACTGAACAGGGCATACCCAACTACTATCCGCGATTGGATATATTACTCCGGCATCCAACCACTTAATAATTTCCTTCTTCACTACCTCTTGCATAGGTGAATTTAAGCGTCTCTGATGCTTAATACTTGGCTTATGATCAGGCATGAGTTGGATTTTATGAGAACAAATACCGAGAGGGATCCCAATAATATCCGCAATAGTCCACCCAATAGCTCTTTTGAACCTTTTTAACACTTTCACCAAACTCTCAACTTGTTGTACATTTAGATCTGATGCAATGATTACCGGCAAAGTATCACCGTTTCCTAAGAATTCATACCTCAGATGAGGTGGGAGAGCTTTTAGTTCTAACTTTGGAGCCTTCTCTATAGATGGTTTTGCGGGTGGAGACTCGCGGTTCTTCATGTCTAACTCATATTTCTTCGGTTTAAACCGAACATCACCTCGATCAAGTGTCGCGACCAATGACTCATACTCTTCAATGCACTCGCTATCAAAATTCATGATCACTGCCACTAGTGCTTTAACACCCAGACATTCTTCAATTTGTACCACGGATGACTTTTCAACTTTGTAGGATATGGCAGACACCGATTGGAGCTCACCACTCTGCCTCATGGACCTACAAATGTTGAAGGTCACTTCTTCATTGTTCAACCGAAATTTCATCTGCCCTTTTTCCATATCAACCAAGGCTCTACCCGTAGCAAGGAATGGCCTCCCAAGAATAATAGGCACCTCAAAATCAACCTCACAATCAAGAATAACAAAATCGGCCGGAAATATGAACGACTCCACTTTTACTAGCACATCGTGGAGTATCCCAATAGGCCTTTTTACTGTTCGATCGGCCATCAGTAGCCGCATCGCAGTGGGCTTTGGGTCACCCAAACCCAACTTCTTGTAAATCGAGAGGGGCATGAGATTTATGCTTGCCCCAAGATCACATAATGCTTTCGCAAAATGTAATAACCCGATTGTACAAGGAATAGTGAAAGCACCCAGATCTTCTTTCTTTTGCACTAGAGATCTTGTAGCAATAGCACTACAGTGCTGCATTCTATCATCATCCTCAAAAGTGATCGATCTTTTCTTCGTAACCAGATCTTTCATGAACTTGGCATAACCGGGCATTTGTTCCAGAGCTTCTACCAAAGGGACATTGATGGAAAGCTGTTCAACATCGTTATAAAACGCCGGTATTTACCATCTTAAGTTTTTTTTACTAGTCTTTGTGGGAAGGGAGGTGGTGGTCTAGGCATGGGAGTCACCTTTTTGGGTACTTCAACATCTTTACCCGTGTTGTCTTCTAACTCACCACTAACCTCCACCACCTTATCATCATCTCTTATCACCTTTTCTACATCAGACGACATAGGTGGGTCAATGGTCTGCTTACCACCCCGAGTAGTGATTGCCATACAGTGTCCATCATTTTTTGGATTTTGGACAGTGTTGCTAGGGAGAGTGACCGGTTGCCGTGTGTTCACAGTTGCAGATAATTGGTCCATTTGCAACTCAAGCTGCTTAATCGAGATTGCATGTGTATCGACTTTCTGCCCAATACCCGCTAAGTCACTCCTTAACTCTTTAGTGTGCTCATCACTAGCATAGAACCTCCTCATCATTTTGTGCAACATATCCTCAACTCGAGCCATACTACCTCCACCATCCTTAGGAGCAACTTCACAATTTTGAGGAGGAACATAGGGCCCACTCCTATCATTTCTATTACCAAAGTTACCCCGGTTGAAGTTGTTGTCGCGGTTGAAATTCTCATCTCAGACATAATGACCCTCACAGTTATAATTACCATAGTTCCGACCTTGGTTTCCTTGACCTTGGCGCCAATTCTCCTGATTGGAGCCTTGGGCGTTAGGTCGGAAACCCCCCGACTGCTCAGCTATTGCATAAGAATCCTCCTCATAGTAATACTCATCATTTGGCGGTGATGGTTTAGACAAGTAGTTCACCGCATTTACCTTTTCTGGACCTCCAGTGACATGTTTTAACACCAACCCAAGCTCAGTTCTTATCTGAGCCATCTCTTCACGAATCTCGTCTGTGGCTGGGTTGTGTGCGGATTGCATGCAAAGGTGTTTCTTCCAGTATCTGACTTCCTAGTACTCCATGCCTTATTATTTTGGGAGATTTTCTCCAACTTTTCAGCAATCTCAGCATAAGGACACTCCCCATAAGAACCACCCGCTATAGTATCCAACACCGCTTTATTATTATCATCCTGTCCCCGATAGAAGTATTCTTTCAGTGACTCATCATCGATGCGGTGATTGGGGACACTTCTCAAGAATGAAGTGAACCTATCCCAAGAACTGCTAACTGACTCTCCCGGTAGTGCCACAAAGTTGTTCACTCTGTCTTTGTGGTTTAGTTTCTTAGAGACCGGGTAGTAACGTGCTAAGAAAGCATCCCTCAGTTGATTCCAAGTGAAGATTGAGTTATAAGGGAGCTCAGTAAACCATATAGCAGCCTCTCCCGTCAGTGAAAGAGGAAATACTCTTAGCCCAATTACATCCATGTTCAAATCGGGCCTCCCTACACAACTTTTGCACACTGCCCTTACCTTAGCGATGTGGGCATGTGGATCTTCAGAAGGTAGCCCTGAAAACAAACCTCTGGCAGTGAGCATTTGCATTAGACTACTGGTTACCACAAAAGTGTGGCCGTGTGGTAGAGGAGGCAAGACAAGTGGCCCGTCAGAGTCTGCAATGTTATCAGATCATCGTCATTAATACCCAAGTTTTGTTTCATATTGCGTAGTGTACGCTCTAATTCGTGGTCGTATGGAAACAAGGGTTCTCTTCTACTCCGCGTAATTGGCATACACGGAATTTAGACCTGTAAGAGACAAAAACAACAGAAAAAGTAAAATTAGGAAAATATTGACTAAACTTTACTAACAAGTTTTAAGTTATTCTAAAGCCACTTTCCCTGGCAGCGGCGCCAAAAATTTGATACGCTCAAACTTACTTCTCAAATAAGAAGTAAAAGCGGTCGTATCAAGTAGAGAACCCAACAAATGAGGTTAGGGTCGATCCCACGAGGAAAATGGTTCAGACTTAACTTTATTTTATTATTACTACTATTTAGTCAACTATTTTCCGAGAAAACAAATAACTAAAATGGGGGTTTTAATTAATAAAAACAATTAACTAAGTTAAAGTAATCAACTAACAGATTTAAGTATTGAAGTTTTAATCAACTGATGAGATTAACTAGGGCTTAAGTGTTCCCCACAGGCTCCTAACTCGGTAATTCTAACTATAACAATTCTTTCCTAATATCTTGCATGCAAAGTGATAAGTTAGGTATCTCTAAATCCTTGGTCCGGCATCTAGAGAATTTCACTCCGCACCTTGGTCCGGCTACGTGTGTTGCTTTACTAAACCTTATCTTTACCTCATATTAAGCATCGTAATCGATATTTGACGAAGTTATTACTACGTACCAACCAACACTAGCCTATTAGATAGTATACACTAAATCTACATTGATAATTCTTTTCCTATTATCTACCTCCTTGGTCTGGCAAGTAGCATTAAGGCGAGTTCTAACGTTGGCCATCCGTTAAAAAGACTTCTAAACGAAAGAATTATCAATACATGCAAGACACTATTCAAGACTTGTTATTTTAGCTAGATTTTACCTTGTTATTTACCCATGGTTCCCACAACCCTAGTTATGGAGTTTAGTTACCCATGGTCATAGTCACACAATTCATATTGATAATGTAATAATTCATGCACTTACTTTGATGAGAATGAATAAAATCCAGAAATTCACTTGATTAATCAACAAAAACACCAACAATCGATTCCAGAAAAAGTATATCAAATACCAAAATCAATAGTTCAAACACTAAAACAAGAGTACTGAAAAATATCCAAGAGTCTAACCCCAAAAACGAGGTTTTTTGAACTATTTATAATAAAAACAAAACCTAATAAAAGAAGGATTCTAATTAATGAAAATCTGTCCAAACGCGTCTTAGTCGATGGAACTCGTGACGGACCATCGTGGGCACGACGGACCGTCATGGCCTCCGTCGTCCAATACTTCACCAATTCTTCTGCTGCTTTCTTGATTACCCTCGACGAACAGGTCTGACGGACCATTGCAAGCACGACGATCCGTCGAGGGGCTTCGTTCCACAACACTTAAACTTTTTGGAATTTAGGTACTGGGACTACTCTCTGACAACCACAACGAACAAGCGGGATGGACCGTCGTCACTATGACGGTCCTTCATAAACTTCCGTAGTCCCACACTTGGTCAGACTTCCCCATCTTTCTTCAGCAGCTACTCTTTCTCGCTACGATGCCACCTACGGACCGTCACAGTCATGATGGACCGTCGTGGGCTCCGTACGTGGTCTTTTCTGCTCAAAACCTCTGCGTTATCATTTGGACAGATTTCCTGCAAATAAAGAGAAACCTACATCAAAAATTAATACAAAAAGGTTTTGGACACCCACTAAACTTAAGAAAAAAACATTAAAAGTACCGTGAAACCACGGTACATCACATATCCAAAAGTGGGAAATAATGTCCAACCACTGAGTTTGATGAGTCATCTGGAACTAACTAAGAGTGTTTTTTGGTTATCTGATAGCCAACTACCCACTCAACTACCCGTAAAGAAATATGCACATCATCCTATTCAAAGACTTCAGCACCACGACATAGGATGCCTTCAAGAATTATACGGACTCCATATTTGACAGATTTTGGATCCAGCGATAAAGGCAAGACAAAAATAGATGACGATGTTCGCGCATTCCATCCATTTCAAGGTTGTGGTATCTATGAACAAATATCGTTAGGTATGATGGATGAGTTCTCGCAATGGATTGAAAAGGGACTCTTAAAATCACACGCGAATAAGTAAGTTTTTATAATATATCTTGCAAATTCTGTGTTGTATAATATTATTCTTATTTTGTTTATAAAAATTCTTTTCATGTATAGGAAACCATTCGAGGACAAATATAGATCCAAATCTGCTCTGTTTGATTTTGATTATATTAATTTTGTTGTCGCATTTCCTTTGGACAAGAACTGGTTTTATACTATGTCACAGCCGAATAAATGTAAAACATTATCGCTTTTTTTTTTATATTAAGTATCAATTTAACTGTTTTATATTCTGTAGTTACACTTATGTATCAAGTACTAGTTCACATTTTTTGTATCATTTTGAAGCTTGTTATTTCTATTAAGTATCAAGTTGATTATGTATATGATATTCATTGTATATGTATCAGTAAGGGTCTCAAATTAATTTCAGCATATGTTTCCATGTATCAAATACCTTTTATCATGTTGTACTGATTTAATGTATTATGTTTTCTTCCTATTTTGCAGCATATAGATGTAATCTTTTACTATCTACGTAAGAAGTCTAAACAAAGAAGCATGGATCAGTACATATATACTATAGTCAATTGCTTGTTCAAGTCTCATATAATCAATGCACACACAAGGTATTATAACAGTCAAACAGATGACACTATTAGCACACAGGAACACATGCTTCGCTGTGTTGCCGTATCATTTCATGTAAGGTCTATCATTAACATCATCAATGGTTTTTCTATTCGTGATGCTTTACCATGGCATTTAGTAGATGAGGTTTACATTCCAGTAAATTGTGATGAAGATTTTCATTGGGTGTTGATTGTGGTGGTTCTAAAAGAAAGGCTAATAAGGGTGTATGACTCAACTTCGGGATCAAGGAAAAGAGTTTATTATAAAGACATCAAGAAGTTGTCTCAAATCCTTACAAACTACCTTTATGAAGTGGGTTCTTCGAAAAGAAGGAGAGAACTGATTGGGCAGCATTGGATGCATATAAAGACAAGAAAACTGGAGAACCTTTGGGTCCACAACATTCGTCTGATGTGGAGTTTGCTCAAGACACCATGCAACAAATAAGTGATAGCCTGTGAGTATTGTTTCTTTTTGTCCTTCTACTTTTTGTATCTAATTCATTATTATAATTAAGCTTCTTGTTTTTGTAGTGATTGCAGAATGTTCGTAGCTGTATTTCCGGAATTTTTGAGTGATGAAATCAATATGTCATATAAGAGTTTTGAAAGTGACTATCTTCGCAAAAGATATGCGACGTTGTTATGGAAGTATGGTCTCGACAAGTCGAATGCTGGATATTTTAGCGACAACGATGACCCTCCAAGAATGAAGAATGTCTTTAACCCCGCAGCTGAAGATGAAATTGTTATTGTAGGCTAGTTAGTTTTCTATGTTCATGTTCATAGATATATGTTGCTGCTTTTTTTGTTTTTGGAGTTCAAAAAGTGTTTTGAAGTATTTATTAACCTAACAATAACTTATTTTATAATTTGGAAGGGTTTTGAGGTTTAAAATTGTTTACTTTTGCTTTTAATTTTCTGTTTAGTACCGTTATGAATCCAGAAACTATATATAATGTAAGTGGGCAGATAACTATGATAATAACTACATTAATGAAACACTGTCACTGAAAAAAATTATTTTACGATATGATACACAAAAGAATATTATGTACATAATTATTATGTACATGATACATGAAATATCAAACTTGTTTGTATCACAAATAGTGATACTATTTTTTTACACTTGATACACGCAAGTTAATTTTTAAACAATTAAATATCTTTTGTACTAATCACAACATATGATATATTAATAATATTATTTATCAAGATGAAGTTTATATATATTACAAATATTATAAAAATTTATTAAGTATGTAAACACATGATACTATATTACTAAACTTAACACACTTTGTACATTCTAATTTGGGTAAGATATCCTTAATTAATATTAATTGAATTACATTTGCAAAAGGCTTAAAAATTAAAGTATATGATACATAAATATACCGTCAAATTTTAATAGAGTTTAACAAACAAAAATTAGAGAACACATTGATAAATGATCCAAAAAATTTATTGTATCAGAATCTCTGTGTAACAGTGAAAACAAATGCTACACTATGAGAATTATTAAACAAGAAATATCCATGAAACTCCTGAAACATAATTATCATGAATCTTTTGGAAAGAAAGTACATGTTCTTATGTGACCTTCTTTTCCACATCGTCCACAACAATTCGTGTTTCCGGTTAGCTTTTCATCGATATTTTTCTTTCTTTTTTTTCTTGGTCTACCAGGCATTTTTTTGTATCTTGGTGGCAAGACAACTTCTTCCAAAACACTTTCCGAAATAATCCAATCACTTTTGTCCGGCATTGGTTTCATTGGAACTGCATAGGTGTTGGCTAATGCATCAGGTTTATAGTAATCAAAGCAGTATGGGTGTACAACTTTGATATTCTTCTTCTTCAAAACAGCCATTGCGTGCGCACAAGGTATCCCATCATGCTGAAATCTACCACACAAACAATTCTTTCTCTCAAGGCAAACAATGTATCGTATACCACCTTCATAAATTGAAAAAATAAATTCAGACGGTGCAACAACCTGCAATAGTTTTCAAAAAGTTAGTGTTAGATTATATGATACAAAAAAATCTTAAATTATTTAAGCGAGATACATAATAATGGATACATGAAAAAGTACCTTCATTTTCGAATATTTTGACGCGTTTATAATCAATATCTCTTCAAATTTACTCTCTAATGTTTCATTTGTATAAGATGCTATTTCTCTATTTTTGCAGTTCCAAGAACAAAATAGAATTCTGGCTTCTTCCAAAAAATTCAAAACAGGTAGTTGTCGTGTATCAACAAGACAACCATTGATACATTCCGCAATGTTAGAAGTCATCATTCTACCCCTGTTCAGGGTTGCATGAGATCTAGACCACCTTTCATATCCAGCCTCTTCAAGATACTTTTTAACTCTGCCATCTACTTTTTCCACTTTAGCCATCAATTTTTCAAAATCCTTTTTTCGATAAGCCTTGGCCACCGAATAAAACAGATCACTTAGTGTGTTTCTACTTCTCTTGTAGTATGTACAAACATTTTTCGACAAGTGCCATATGCATGCAAAATGTGGAACATTTGGATAAACTATACTAACACTCTTCATTATGCTTTCGTTTCTATCAGAAACAACATACATTTTTTCTCTCTCACCAAATACATTTTTTAACTGTGTGAAGAACCATGTCCATGAACAATCATTTTTCGTATCAACGATCTCATAAGCTAATGGTAATATGCAACCTTAACACAGTTAACACACAATATTAAGATACTTGATACATAATATTGGCAAAAGGTTATTATTACTATTTAAAAAAATATAATTAATCAACAACATGACATACCTGCCCCATCCAGAGTACTTGCGGATACAAACGTCCCTTTGTAAGCTCCACTAAGATGTGAGCCATCAACAACAACAACAGGCCTACAGAACTCAAACCCTATCATCAAAGGCCTTAATGCAATGAATAGATACATAAATTTATTTTTTTTCGATTTGTGCATCCGTATATAAGAATTTGGATACACCTTTTCCAACATATGTATGTATCTTGACATATGTTTATATGCATCTGCAGGATTACCCCTTATCAACTCTAGTGCATGTTCTTTAGCACGTCATGCTTGCTGATAAGAAATCTCAACACCATACAGTTCAATAACATCATCAATTATATCATTTGGAGAATGTTTTCTTTTATGATTTACCAGTTTTGGAGCTGTCAAAGCACCAATAAACCCAACAGTAGCTTGTACTTTACTTAATACTCTATTCCTTAATGGACATGTATGCTCACTGTTGAAGTATCTTACTTTGAATATATTAGTGTTTTCCCTATCAGACGCCTTTAATTCCCAACAACAATCCTCCGAATAACAAATTAAAACATAGCTGCAATTATACCATATAAATTAATTAGTTGTTAGGAAAATGGTATTATTTCAATGGGAAAGTTAATGCTTGATACATTTTTTAAGATGTAAAATCAATGTATGTAAAGGTATGTATCATTTAAATTAACACCTTATATACCGTCATGTCAAACAATCTAATTTATCATTCATATCAATGTCCACTTAGTTTTACATGTTTCACACACACGTCAACATAATAATACAAAACAAACCCAAATGTCACAATTATAAATCCATCTTCAATGATACAAAATAATTTGTAATTAATCCATACAAATACATATACTCAGCACGTAAATTAATTCATCAATTCTTGAACTTGATCTAACAGGTTATTCGTAAAGTGTGTAAATAACAGTGTATCATGAACATCATTTTTTGTAAAAACAAATTTTAAATAAGAAATAGTTACATACCTTTTCGTATCAGACCGTTTAACTCTAAAATTGAAGCTATTATTTATTTTGTATTTTGTCATTACATCCACAAGAGTTGCTTTATCCTTGTACAATTGTTTCGACTCCACCTTTGTAATATTTGTATCTGATATAAAATTTTCTTTCTCCATCTCGGATATGTAACAAGAATCACCAATGTTAGATTAAGCAACGCTTAGAGCATTAGTGTCCCTTTTTTTACCTTCAATACACATTATTGCACCACTGCTTGAATCGAAATCTTGTAACTCCTCTGCACTTTTATCATTCGTATCAACGCAAAGCGGATACATATTGAATCCAACCTCCTGCTTGTTTATTTCTACGAACAACTTCACTCCCATTTCATTCCTAATTATCATCGGAGAAGAATTATCTTCTACAATATATCGGATGATAATATATTTTTTCAATTCATCAATATTCAATTCAGTTGCAATGGTTGAGATTAGATTCATATATGAAATATTTTCCCTAACCAATATCCCATCACTTTTGTATCGCTCGTATCTAACCTCACTCTCCCATATTCCTGAATGCCTTAACAAGATTGAAATATTCATTACGAATCTTTACAAATTCACCTTCAAAAGAAATTATGAAATACGTTTCTGGAATTTTATAGAACGATCACTGATGAAAAATTCTAATTCTTTTAGTGTTTTATATAGACCAAAACTGAATGTTTGAAATAAATAAGTTAAGGCGTATTTTATGGGAATAGTAATGGTACCGTATTAAAAGTAGTGTTTAATTGAAATTTCAGTTTATAATCCCCCAAATCACGCAACAAACTTATAAACATGCATAAACTATAATGTATCATACAACTTAATTATGTATCCGAAACTTACTAAAAATAAGGGATTTTTTGTAATTTGAAAAAGAGTAGGGATGAGATGTAATTTATCTTTTACACTATGTGGTTTGCACAATTTTTACATACTATAAACTGAAATTTTTAGACCTTTTTTCTTTGTTAAAATAATCGAATTGTTCAAAGTTCAAGATGGTTGTTTGATTTTTTTTCTATTTTTGTCCGTTCCTTTGATGAAGTTTGATTTTTAGGAGATATTAAATTACACTATTTGCAAAGTTATATTTAAAATAGTGGAAACTGGATCACGTGATCAAATCATAATTGATCACGTGTAAGAAATAAATCTGCAAATCGAAACTATTTTTAGTTAACAAAAAATTGCATAATGAACATTTTCTCAAACGAAAAATTGCGTAGATCAGCCAAAATTTTAATGGATGACAGAGATGAATCTTTTCTCAAACTTCAATAACATATTTAAAACATGTGCAACATATGCACGTTTCCAAAGAGTAGCATATAAAAGATGTATTGTGCAACTTACTTACATATCAACTTCGTGAATAGTACTAACAATGTTGAAGGAAAATAGTAGGAGTGCATCATGAATTATTTTCAATATTTTCTTTGATTTTTCTTTGGTTTTTCTCTATTCAATATGTTGGCGTCAATATTTTCTTTGATTTTTCTCTAAGTCTAGGAAACCTGTCAAACAAAAAACTTCCACCAGGGCCATCACCATGCCCAATTAATGGAAATATTCACTTGTTAGGTACAAAACCCCATACATAACTAACCAATCTTGCAAAAATTTGTGGTCCGATTATTAGTTTTAAAATAGGACAAATAACAACACTGGTGATTTCTTCATCATCCTTAAAAGTCAAAATTCACGACATAGCCTTTTCCACTAGATTTATCCCTGATGCCCTTCAAGCACACAACTATTGCAAATTCTCTGTTGTATGGCTTCCTATTTGTCCTCAATGGCGAATGCTTAGGAAATTCTTGAACACCAAACTCCTCTCTTCTAATAGGCTTGATGCAAATCAAAATCTAAGATCTCAAAAGGCGAAGAAAGAATTGATTGATTATTGTGACAAATGTAGCCAACAAGGTAAAGATGTGGATGTAGGTCAAATTCGTTGAAGAAGAAGGAAGCTGACGATTGAAACATGTCAAATGAACATGTCCAACACAGCTCACAGATGTGTCTGCAGCAAGTGTTGATGAAGAAGGCAGTTGATGATTGGAACATGTCGAACTGGTCTGACCGACGAGTTTACATCACTGTTGTAGAATTAGAGTCGCATTAGGATTAGACTAATTGTACTTATTAAAATTATATTTGGTCTAGAATTATATTATGATTAGAATTATATTATAACTAAGATTAGATTATTATTAGAATTATAGTACAACTAGAATTTAAATTATTTATAAATGTATTATAATTATTATTATAGTAGTAGTAATAAGTATTGTAGTATTATAGTTAACTTAGGACTCTACAATTCTCTCCTATATAAGGAGCTTGTAATTCATCAATACATCCTTGATTACTCCATACATTCATGAGATTTCTACAAAACTGCTTTCAAGACTAATTTCAATTTAGTGTCGAACATGCACCCTTTTCTCCAAGGATTAGGTTGATCTTTCTTCGGTTTTAAAGGTAGAGTAATTGAATAACGTGCTTGATTAATGTTTAAGTATAACGTATTAGTTGAATAACCGTCTAATAAATTAATGTTTTTTAAAATTTGAAGGTTGAGTTGAAGGACGCGATCTTGATCATCGTTGATGTTGCTGGCAAGATCAACCTAGTGGATTTTTTCCCGTACTTCAAAAGATTGATCCTCAAAGAATGAGGTATCACACAAACATCCATCTTGGTAAGTTGTATAAACTCTTTGGTCATATAATCAACGAGCGGTTGGAAGAAAAGAAAACGAACCAGACTGAAAAGAGTGATATTTTAGAAGTGCTTCTCAACCTCAGTGCAGAAAATCCCCAAGAGATGAATCAAAATTTTATGAATTCCACGCTCCTGGTTCGTTCTCTTCCCTTTTATGCATGGTTAAGAAGTTTGAAATACTTTTTTAAGGTTATTTGATAGAATTACAAAATTTACAGGACATATTTATCGGTCGAATCGATACAATTACATGCCAGAAACACTTAGACAACCAGAGATTATGAAGAAAGTCCAAGCACAAGTCGTTGGAAAAGGAAAACTAATAGAAGAAGCTTATGTCCAGACTCCCTTACTTGCAATTTATCTTCAAAGAAACATTACGACTTCCCCCACCAGCTCCATTCTTAATCCCCCGCAGTGTGGACCAAGATGTTGAATTGTGTGATTATAACATTCCAAAGGGTTCACTAGTACTAGTCAATGTGTGGGCAATTGGTCGTGATTCTTCTTTTGGGAAGACACTTTAGTGTTTAAACCTGAGAGATTCCGGAGTTTAGAATTAGATGTGCGTAAAAAAGATTTTGAATTGATTCCATTTAGTGCTGGCCGAAGAACATGCCCATGATTTCCAATGGCATTGACATTGATGCCAGTAATATTTGGCTCGATGTTGAATTCATTCAATTGGAAACTTGAGGCATGCATTGAACCAAAAGACTTAGACATGGAGGAGAAATTTTGTGCCATCTTAGCCAAAGCTTATCCTTTGCGAGCTATCCCTTCCTAATAAATACTTATCTAATATCGGTTATGTCCACAATCACCACTCACTACCATCAGTAACGTAACCTTTTGCCATATATTATAAATTGAAATCATAAGTACTCAAAGTGTTTGTGATCGACTTGTTCATACCTTATTTGAAACAAAATGGTTTCATGTTCTTGATTGATTTATTATCTCTCTATATGTATTTCTTTTTCAAATTTTGTTTGTCACAAAAATTTAAATGGTTAATTCTCCTCCGAACTCCTTTAAAAAGGAGATAAAGAATAATTTAATCAAATTAAATACTCTTTAATGATAAAATATTCCGATAATTTCATTACTTAATTCGATTACTCATAATGTATTGAGCGGAGATAAACGAGTACTGCAAAAATATTTTCTAAATCTAACACCTAATAAATAAACTAAACAAAAGAATTAACATTAACTAGCTCCCAATAATTGAATATATTATTTTGTTGACTTGCTTTCAATTTTCATGTAAATGTCGAGCTAATAGCTTTACTTATTTGTCGAATGGAAAAAGGGAAAGTTACATAAATATACTGTAATAAAAAAATATTTATCATATATAACAATAAAAAAAATAACTTGATCACTTTTAATTCATTTATAATATAAGTTTAATAAATATTACAAACAACAATTTATTATTCATATATAATACAAGTTTTAATGATGAATAATACATTTATCACACATTTTAATACAGTTATAATATAATGTGTCAAATATTTACCAAACAAACATAATATATTTCAAAAAATAATTATAATTCATATATATTGCATACATAATTCACTTTTAATACATATTGCAGATTTAACATAGTATTGCTATAAATGGTAATAAATAAAAAGTATCGCTAAAATCAGCAATTATTTCTTAAAATGTATTAATTCATGTAATGTTTCCATGAAAAAATCACTTTTTAAATAGGCGTAACGAACTAACGGACCATTATACTTGTATGTGTTTGTATTGTCGATCCTACTAATTAACTTTTTACCAACTAAACCCTTAAACTCAATCAAAAAATGATTTTTAAACTCCTTATATCATGTGTGTAGCCCACTCTCCCTGATAATTTTTAACTATTTTTAAAAATTATTGATCAAAATATTAAATAAAAGGTAAATAATTCTTTAAAATAAATGCTTATTTCTCTCACCTTCCTCCAACTTCCATCCCTCTCTCCCGACCTACAACCACCATCACCACCTACACCCTTATTGTCTCTTTTTATTCCATCTACACTTGTCTTCATACTAAACAAGAGGGTTTCTTCCATTTAAACTTGTCTTCATACAAAAAAAAAACGAGGGATATTAAAAATGGAAGTCTTGAAAAAAAATCATGAATCTTAAATTATATCTAAATTAATCTTCCTTTGTTTCCTTTTCTTTTCCTTACTTTGTAAGCCTTTTATGTTTGAAAGTTTTGCTCTTTAATGGTGATATTTGGTGACACTTAGATGAAAATTTAAAAAATGATTTTTTTTGGGTCTACAAATGGGGTAAGGGTGACTGGAAAGGGAGTTGAGGCAAATATGGGGTGGGGGATATTTGAAGCCTGAAAGAGGGGGTTGGGGTGGATATGGGGTTGGAGATGGCTTAAAAGGCGGTTAGGGCAGCTATGTAGGGTGAGGGATGAATGAAAAGGGTGATTGGGGTTACGGGTGGGCTGAAAAGAAAGGTTGGGGCGGGGATAGGGGTGGGGGCTGACCGAAGAAGGTGAGGTGACGGAAGAAGAAGACTCTTTTAAAAAAATATATTATTTAATAGTTTAAAATTTAAATATGTTCTTCACTTGCCTTTACATGCGTGTGGTTACACTCTCTCGCCAACTCATTCATTTTAATGCCACATAAGTATGGTCAATGGTCCATATGATTTGATCAATCGTGTTTTAATGAATTTAATGGCTCAATTGATAAATGGTTAATTAGAATGGTCCATAATACAAACACATACAAGTATAGGATTCCATTTGATCATTTCGCCTTTATGAAATGCCCCTCCGAGTTTATTTTGTAATGTTTAGAATATTGAGTCAATGTTCATACTCTCGTTCCATATTAGTTGATTCATTCCCCACCCCCTCCCCCCGCGCACAAATTTACTATTGACAGTATCTAGTGGCCTTTTATTAAACATAAAAATATCAATAGGGATAAGTGCAAGCAAGGTGGGATAAACCTTACCTTACTAATCCTAATGAAGTATCTAATGTTTACTACCTAACAAACATGAAGGAAATAAGAGCTAGAGAGAACTAAGTATTTTCTGATCACCACAGAGTTTGTAATACAATCCATGATGATATTATAAATGAGAATGCTTAAATATTGTAAAAATATGTCAATCAATAAGAAAGTTGAGTTATCATCCTAAAACTTTCTATTATAAACGCATAAATAAAAAAAAGATTGATTGCCATCAAAAGTAGCTTGAAGTATTTTTCTCTTTTCTTTATCTTCAAATCTATCCAACAACACTTGATAATTCATACTTTATTTATGGATTTATTGGATGTTGTTGAACCTATTGATACTGTCAAATGATTTTGCTTTACCTATCGCATCGGTAGGTTCCTTAGAACAAACTCCTTAGTCATTTTACCGTCCCAACTATGTTGCCTTCCATATGACTTCTTTTTGCTTTTTTTGCTTCCATTTTTTGTTGCATAGGTGATATAACTCCTTCCCTAGCCACTCTATCAAAGCATATGTATAGCATATCTTCCTCATCTTCATCAAGAGAATCCACGCTAAAATCAAGCATATTGTCTTCCTCATCTTCATCAAGAGAATCCTCGCCCAAATCAATTGTATTTGACACAAAGCCTCTTGACTCAATTTTCTATGAAATCACATATTTAAGCAAAAATAAGGCAGCTTTTGGACTTAATTTACTATTCAAAGTAGGTGGTGAGACCTTTTTTTTGGATCAAATCGTTGTCATTTTCTGTTAACTTTACTTATTTTCCAGTAATCTTTGATAAAGCATCAAAGGTATGACATTCTTCATCTACGGAACACTTTCTTCCATAGGATTTCTAAATTCTCCAATTTTTAAATTAGAAATCTTTAATTAATGTTGGGTTTTCTTCCATGTCATTGGTTCCTTTCAATGTTGATGTAATGATTGTTTTATGAACTATTATTCATGAATAGAGATAATTCTATATTTTAAAGTTGAATTTCAATGAACCCATTCTTAACCCATGTTTTCTAGACTATGATTATTGAATGTGATGTTTGAACTATGAAGATATGCGTGTTCTTATGAAAATGATCTAAGTTGCTTTGAGAATAAAGAATAATTGTTGTTATTGATTATTGTGAAGTTTTTCTCATATATTACTCAATACATGAAAGTGAAAGGATTTTATCACATAAAGGATTCTTAGAGTTGAAAGATTTTCTCAACTAAAATACGAATCAATTTTTATGAGTTATTCTAATGACAAGACAAGAGGTGATTACCCATGTATCCTAATGATAATGCAAGAGGAAATCACCATTGCCCTTTCAAGGTAATGATGAATCTGATTGATGACTTTTCTGCGGGAATTATACTTTGCACCAAGTGGACAAGTGGCGATTACTTGTGTCCCATAAACTATGTGTCATCATAGGTTGTCTTAGATAGACATTAGCTAGTGGATCTACTTAAGCAAGAAGTTTATAGTTCTTACCTTGGCAAGTGAGGACACCCCTTTTTGGTGTGGGGTAGACACCTAATTCCATGTTATAATTCACATGGTCTCTCTGACGGTTAAGGCTAACTCCCACAATAATGATGACCTAAGGTTAATTACTTCTTGAAGTATCACACATGTGTTCAATGATGATTTTACTTGCATTGACCATGACCATGATTATACTTCTAATCTCGTATCTTGTGTTTTAAACTTGGTCTTTGCATACCATGAAAAGTCCTTTTGGCATGATTTGATAATTTTTATGCATTGCTATCATACTTGGTACATTCTTGTACTAACTCATACTCTTACCTATATTTTTCTAAAAATATAGGGGCTGACTCTGCGATTTTACATCCCCATGGCTAGTGATAACTTTGGTAGTCTTGAGTAGTGGTGAGTCCTCATGTTCTGAGGACTGAATCATTTATTGCCTTTTGTCTTTAATTTTCAAATATTGTATGTGATGAAGATGTTATGCCTCAATAGATCTTGATGTAATGATGACTTTGAGACTACTTAAACTTCCGCTTCGTTTTTAACTAATCTTTATGATATAACTGTCTTTTGAACTATTTAATTATATTATCTTATATATGCATGCTAAGTGGCTTGTGTAGGGCCTCTCGGAGTCCTATACTCTATGTCACGTCTAGGATATACTTCGGGTCGTGGCACCAACTTATCAATTCAGGACTTTTGGTGGTATATATGCTTTGAAAATCCGTGAACAAACTTTGCCATGTTTGCAAGTTTTTCCTTCATGGATAAAGTATCACTTACCATTACTTGCATGATCATTGGGGGCGTAAGAGAGTAGCATGAATTGTCACAATAGTTGATCTTCAACAGACTCACATTACGACATGTGTGTGGAGAGGATTCACTAGTTGAATTATAGTTCTTTTTTGTGGTAGAGTTCTTAGTCCTAGAGCGCTCAAGTCGAGCTAAGGTCTTCTTTTTCTTTTCATCAATATTAGTTTCTCCTTCTGAATCATTTGTAGAGGACCATATGTAGTTCATCAAGCTATGTAGAAGGTGAAAGTGATTCAAGAGAGGTTGAAAACGTCACAGAGTCGTCAGAAATCCTATAGTGATGTTGGGAGAAGAGAGTTATAGTTTGAAGTAGATTATTGGGTATGTCTAAAAGTTTCACCCATGAAGGGTGTTATGAGGTTTGGTAAGAAGGGGAAGCTTAGTCCCGATATATTGAACATTATCAAATATCTAAGAGGATTAGCAATGTAGCTTATGAGTTGGAGCTAGCACAAGAGTTAGTCGCGCTTCATCCGGTGTTCCACATCTCCATGTTGAAGAAGTACATTGGTGATCCTTCATTAATCATACCAACTGAAAATATTGGGATCAAGGATAGCCTATCTTATGAAGAGATTCATGTTCAGATTTTAGATAGTCAAGTTTGCAAGTTGAGAACATAAGAGGTAGAATCAGTCAAAGTACTTTGGAGGAACCAATTTGTTAAAGAAGCTACTTTTGAAGCTGAGGTAGATATGAAGAAGAGATATCCATATATTTTCGAATCCGGAGAAGTTCCAAATTAAGGTACTAATCATTTCTTGGTATTTATTTATAAGTTGGCATGTTGTTTTGCATTTGCTTATGGGTGATTGAACTCAATGTTTCATGTTACACCTACATCCTAATAAGAGTAATCTCATCCGAAGATGAATGCTCCCAAGGGGGGAGATAATGTAACATCTCGCAAATTGAAATAACTAGGAAGGAGCTAATAACTGGAAATATTCATTTTTGGAAAGAATGAAAATATAGAAATTTTGTTAAGTTAGAATAAGTTGAGTTTTGGCCAACTTCAAAAGGTCATATATTATAGATTAAGATGATTTAGGGGTACTTTCAGAACTGGTAGGAAAACTTTTGGAATAATCTTTTCAACTCCGCTGAATTTACGCGATTCCGAGTTTGTATGAGTGAGTTATGCCTTTTGCAAGTTGGGTGTTGAAATAAAGAAAGTCCAATCAGAAATTTGAAAGGGTAGTTTGGTATTTTTCTTGTCCAATTGTTTTATTTAGTTTTTGCTAATTAAGTTAGGGTATAACCAAAATTATATCAGTTTATGGATTTACCAAAATAAGTTATGGTTTCTAGAAAAGAGAAAAGAAGAGGAGAAAGGAGAAGAGAAGCAAGATTCGTCAAGATCGTTAAGTTTAGCTTGGGGATTTCATAAAGAGGTGATCCCTACAAGAAATGTGAGATCACTAGCATTGGGTTAGTTCATCCACGCGTCAACCATAACTAATTCATCCAACGTAAGTCTTTAAAAGTTTAGAAATTGAGTTTTGATGAACATTGTTGAAGGTTTATTTGAATTTCTGTGCGTTGTGTTGTTGAAGTTTCTTGCAATTTGATTCATGTTTCCGGGTGTAATTTCAGTTTGAATCTATCATATATTGAGGGTATAAATTATTCTAAGTGTTTGGGAAAATAATCATTGAAGTTTTGAGGGCTTAGAGTTAAAAATGGAGAAGACAAGTCACGAAACACGGGGATGGTCTTGGGCGTTGCGCCTCTCAGAGCCCCACAAAGGGGCCTCTGAATTTAGACCTCTAGGGTACCGCTACAGACAGAGCTCCTCAATTGAGTCTTTGAAATTTGTGCTCTGGCTCCCCGCGCCTCTCAGAGCGCCACGGATACCAGTTCACCACATTCTTCCCCCATCTTTTCGTACTAGTTCCTTTGTGATGTACCTATGTTTTCTAGTTGATTCCAACACTTTAAGGTACATCTAAACATCATGAAATCATCCATAAACATGAGATCATGAACCTTGAATCCATAATCCAATTCAAAGAAAGTTAAGATCAAAGTCAAGAGAAGTAAGAGCCAAGTCAAGAGAAATTCTTAGAGTTTTCCAAAAGTTTTTTCCAAATACTTTAACTTTGTTTAAGACTTAAAGTTCAAGTTGAGTAAAGACAAAAGAGTAAAGTTTGAAGTTCATTTCTTCAAAGTATATGGGTATTATGTATTCCCAAAGAGTTTTAAAATGCTTTCACATTCAAACAAGAAAGGAAACCTTGAATGTTAAAGATCCTTTGAGCTCATTTTCATAAAAGAGTAATCGCTTTCTAAATGAAGCAATATGGGAAACTTTAATTTCCAAGATAGCCTTTGACCTAGTTTTTGAGCAATTATCTAAAATCACAGAAAGAATTATGTTTTTAAAGATAAGAGCTAATATCATATTTTTTGGAGTGGTGTTGAGCACCGATATGGGGGAAAGTTCAGACAACTCACAACCCCCATAAACCATGTATTCATCATGGGTAGAAAAGGGTCATACTTTTTAGATGATATCTTTAGTGTTTTTTAGCATAGACTAGTGGATCCACTTAGTAGTTTCAGGTTCTATACCACCGGCAAGGTATAGGACGGTCTTGGCAGCGTGAGGCAAACCATTGTATCATCACAATAGATCTTACGTGATGGTTTTCGATTAGAGAAACTCCCACAGAACTAATCACATTCTTATATACACAATTTATTGTATTTTTCAGAGTTATAGTGTATCATTTCATACACACAAAATTGAAATCATGTTTTAAACATCTTTTCTTTATCTTGCACTTGTTTTAGACTACTTTATATTTGAATGAGTTTAGTTATGTTGAGTTGAGTTGAACAATGTAAGTGTTTCTTTCAGATTCTTTTCAAGCTTAAGTTGTATTTAGATTCCAACTCGCATACTCATACATTGAATGTATTGATGTCAGTTGGTCTGCATCTTATTATGATGCAGACACATGTAACTAGGATCGGCATACAACGCGTCGTTGATCTAGTGAGCACTCCAGAGTCAGTTGGTGAGCCTCTTTGCATTCCGAAAGACCACTTTTTATTGTTTTTAGTTATTTTATTAGTTCATTCAGATGTCGTGGAGTTTTTCCCGACATCTATCTCAGTTGTTTTAGAGGTTTCATAGACAGTCAGATGTTAGTTCTTTAGTTTTTCGTTGTCATTATCTGATGTTAACACTTGAGTTTGCCTTAATGGTCAAGTTGAATGTTCCTTTATAACATTCCAGTTTATTTCTTAGATTTATCTTTATTGATTTGAGTCTTCTGCTATGTAAGTAAGTCATGCCAAGTGTTTGCTTGGGCCAGCAATGGTTCTCGAGTGCTAGCCACGCCCAGGGTGTAGGCTCGGGGCGTGACACCTTATGAACCTAGATCACTTAAGATTCTCTTGATACAGTAGGTAAAGGACTTTATAACACATGATCAAGTAGAAATGACCCGGTTCAAACTCATTTACTTACGACGAACGGTTCAAATTTTTTAGAGTAGAATTGTGAGGCGCTAAAAAATGATTCGGGTCTAGCTTAGAAATTTTTGGGGTGTTATACCTTGATTCTTATAGAAGCTGTATTTGGGGGCTATCTTTGCGAATTCATTATTTTAAAAAACAAAAACAGAAATGGATTGATGTACCTCTTAATTTTATAATTTAGAGCTAACACATCATTCGTTATAAAAGTTGCTCATATATACCGTTATTTCTATATGATTAAGATATACCTTTTACTGTTATACTCAACCTAGATATACAATATTCCTCCAACAGATGTGAAATAATTTTGATTCTTTTGAATTTTTTATTTTTAAAATATCATGTAAGGATATATTTGGTCCTTCTCAAACGTGAAAATTTTCTTTTGGACTCTTTGATTACTCTTTTTAAATATATTTAAAGCCTTTAGCGATACTGAATTCAATAACAATAAACTAATGAATATAAAGATTTTATCGCTCTTTACTAATATGTATATTTATTACCGTTGAGTGTTGTTTTTATTGAAGTGCATATGTCTAAAGATATTTTAAATTGTATACGCTCCATGTATCTTTCTTTTTAAACATTTTTTGTGGTTCAATAAAGTCTAACAAAGGAATCAAAAGCTAATGATGGATACTGAAAATTGGGTCTAATTATATTATAACAAATTTAAAGACAGTGCTAATACAATGAATTACAAGATGGACAATATTCGTATAAATAATATTTTAATATATTTGTATTTTAAGAATATAATCCCTTCCCACAACTATTCATGTACACTTGTTATCCCACCAAACAACTCCAAAATCATTAAATGAGACAAATCATATTGCACATATACCAACCGTGAACATGTCAAAAGGAAATATTTCAAAACTATTATTAGCAATGGTAGGTGTCTTTAAAGGTGCAAAGCGCTTTTACGAGTTTGAAGATTTTGGATACATTTGAAATAAAAATTATAATAAAATTTAAGGTGCACTTAAAACAAAAATAGTTAAATAAACAGTCTTGCAGGATTCAAAACTCAAATCTCACTGGTGGATCCTCTAGCTTGTATTAGTAACATAATGTTATTCTTATGTTTTTCATATGTGCATTGTTAATATATCCTAATTTCTGACAGTTTCTCAAAATAGATTATATATATATATATATATATATATATATATATATATATTTATTTATTTATTTATTTATTTTTTCGAAGTTAATAGATGCACATGCACCCACCTAGAAGCTTGACTTTGTTTAATCAATTGTTGTTTATTTCATTGGATGTAGTATTGTAAAATGGGAATAAAATTGATTGAGTAGCTCACTATTGTCACCTCTAAGATGGCAGGGCCGCGTGCACGTATTTTAAAGGTTAAATCCATCGGTAGCCTCTTAAATTTGATATTAATTTTCACTTAGACATCTCAAGTAGACTTTATTCATTTTAACATCTTTTTGCAAATCAACTATAATTAGAAAGTGTGTGTAACACACTTGCGGCTGACATGACATGATGACTAATTAAAAGCAAACATGTGACATTTGAATGTAAAACTAATAATTTTAAAATAACTTGTTAAAAAATAACTAATTTTTTAGCAAAAATAAATAAATATAATTATCTATTTTCTACCATCCCACTCCACCTCACCCCTACGCCATCTGTCTTACTTCTCTTTTTTCGTCCCCAACTCTACAACCATTTTCTTGATTCTTCTTCCAATTTTTTATTTTAAAAAAGCATTAGGTTTTAGATTATCTTTTTTTTAATTGATTTTGAGAATTATATATGACATTCTTCTAACTTTTTTGATAATAAATGTGTTGCTTGTTCTTAAAAATCTTTTCAAAATTAGTGTGATGATTTTTAAAATTTTGTTCTTATAAACTTTTTTAATTTTATTTTTTCATATTTTGTAAGGTTTTTTATCATGAATTTTCATGAGGGAAGGTGAAATAAGTGGTAGGGCTAAAAAGTGCAGAAGAAGAAGAAAAAAAAATTCAAAAAAAAACTCACGCGCTCAAAATGGGTGCAACACACACAATATGTCAAGTCAGCAAAAAGTGTCAACATGACATAACGGAGCTCAACATGAGGTGTCTAAAATGAATAAAGTCTAATTGAAGTGTCTAAGTGAAAATTGATGTCAACTTTAGGGGGCTACCGATGGGTTCAACCTATTTTAAACTTGAGTTAATCAAATGAATCGTCTATATTATATGTCTCATCTATAAATCCATGCATGCATTCAAATTAAGAACCCTCAATCGATTAAAAGTCGCATTACTTAACTACCGCTCTTAAAAACCTATTAATATATATGTATATATATATAATCCTTTTGCAAAGTTAAGAGGTATATTTAATTAATTTAACACATGAATTATTTTTTTAAAATTCTTTTTGCCTCCTTTAATTCAACAAATAATTTGAGTTTATCATCTTAACGATCAATTTATTTTTTCACTCTTCTTCTTATAAAATTTATCACATATGCCCATTGTTTTTTTTAAGATACAAAAGATAAAATACAATTTAGCCGCTAAAAAATAATCTTATATATTTGTTTCTTTTTTTATTCACTCTTCTTTCTATTTATTTCTCATATTTTCACACAAAAAAGTAAAATAAGAATTAGAAACTCAAATAATGAAAGGTGAATACATTTATAAGCGAAATATTTAAAACTCAAATTAGATTAAGCTAACTTAACTATTGATAAATATCATTTTTTATATGATGATATTAGAGTTGTTGTAGAAGGTACCATGCTCTTGATTAAGTCAAAAGTAAGATACCACTTGTGATTTTTTAACTTTTGACGTAAAATTACTTTTAAAAGTCTATTCAATTTTAATTTGCAAAATGTCGTCTCCATTTTATTTTTCTTTATTTTGAGCTCTAAATATTTTATTGTTTTTTAAATGCCCCTCAGAGTTCATTTTTTAATTTTAAGAAGATTGGGTCAAAGTTGTAAGTATGGTCATACTCTCATCTCATATATGTTAGATTATTTTATTAAAAATAGTTATCTTATATTAATTGTTTATCTTACTTAATAAAAAAGAATTAAATTTTTCTCTATATTACCCTTGCAATTATTTCTTTTGAAAGTGATTACATTTGTTTGTAAAATTATTAAGAAGTAAATTAGTAAATTATCTTGGTATTATAATTTCATGTAAAAAGAAAAAAGATCCACTAACTATTGTCCAGTGTCCACTAATAAGGATTTGGTGCAACTTTCTAACCGTGGACACTTGTTAAGTTTGTTGCAGTTTTTTTTTCTCTTCTTCTTACTCTCCATTCTATTAACATTTCTCTCTCAAATTGATCACCATTGTCTCACTCTCCAATTTATTCTGTTTGATCTCATTTTTTGTTTTTTCAATTGTTGCTTGATTTAGGTAATTTCAAGTATTTTATCCATAAAGTTGTAGTTTGTGTGTAACCATCACCTTTTGAAGCTCCAATGTTTCTTGGATGAAGAAATGTTTGTGAAGAAACCTTACCCTGATAAAAGAATCAGGTTCTTGTAATTTTGTCGCAACACAATAAAATAAAGATTTATCGTGGAAACCTTTCTAACTCAAGAAAGGGAAAAACCACACCGAAGTTTTATATTAATTCAAGATTTACAACTCAGTTAATCAATGAATCTAACTCTAAACTTCTACCCTTTTCGATTAACTATAATTGAAAACTCTCCACTCACCAAGAAGTCAAACTCGCTTCTTGTTTAAAAAAGCTCTCAACTCTTCTTAACTCTAACCACCCAAGAAGTCAAACTCGCTTCTTGTTTACAATTCTCACATCCTCTCTCCCAAGAAGTCAAACCCACTTCTTGTTACAATTCTCTCAAGACTCTACTCCCAAGAAGTCAAACCCACTTCTTGTTACACAATCTAGGAATTATTACAACTCAATAATAAACTTAGAACAAATAAACAAAGACTAATAACCCTAGACTTTAATTGATCAGACTTCAACATTCAATAGTTCAGTTTGGAACAAGTTTCGTGGACCTGGTCCTTACGTTGCTGTGATGAAGGTGAACCTGGTCCTTACGTTGCTGTGACGAAGGCTTGCATTTTTTTTCTCCAATAAATACTGCTGTCAAGATGATACATTTTGTGAATATGCAATAGCTATTGTTCTGGCTTTACTGGAAAAATTCTCTCGATTTTTGTGATTGCAAAGACGCTTTTTTCCTTCAACTTCTTGATTCTTTTATAGAGTTTGATTTGCCTTTAACTTCTACAAGGAAAGGAATTACAAATCCTTTTCCTTCTTGAATTTGTCTTCTTATCGTATAAGAAGAAGTATAAAAAGGAATACAATGCTTTGCCTTTTACTGTACAAACGTTTTTATACACAACTTCCTCTTTTAATTAAACTTGACATATACGCTTTAAAGTTTCCTTATTCGTTTCAACTTGAACTTTAAACACGGTTTGTCCAACTTTGACTTTCAACACTTTTTGCTTGATTTCACACGTTTTGCTTGATTTCCTTTTTCTCATCTGTATGTATATGCATTTTCTTTAAGTCTAACATCATATTCCTTGTTGCCGCAATACGTTTTTTTCTTTGTCGCATTCTCTCATAATTGTACAGGTCATCTGCAGATAGAGTACACATACGACAACAAATAGTAAACCATGCCTTCACTTTATCAATTATCAAAATTACTTTATACGTTCTCCTATTTTCCAACATTTCCCCCTTTTTGATGATGATAAACAATGATTTGTTACACATCAAAACTCTTTGTTAGTCATCAAAACTACAACTCTTTGTCATCCATCAAAACTACAAACTTCATGTTTTCTCATTCCCCAACAATTTCCCCCTTTTTGATGATGACAAACTATGCATAATATGTCCCTAACCCACATCATGCAACTTCCCCCTTTTGGCATCATTGAAAACCAATAACCAAAGAACTCGAATAACATTCAATCAGTGCAATATCATTTTAAATCATGGCCACTTGGGCAACACTTTCAAGTACACTTCTGCTAACAATATAATAAGTTAATATGAGAATATTAGTCATCTTAAACTATCACACAATCAAGATCTTCAATGAGAAACAGAATAAACAAATATGTACCAGTTTAATCCCTTAGAGCCCTAAATCAAAAGCATATGATATCATGAGTATGAGACAGACATAAGCACATCAACGAGTTAGAGAATCTAAAAAATTGAGGATAAGGATTGGGACAATGATTACTAAAGTGAGGAAGAAAGGGATGTTACTTCCATTGATAAATTTCAATTGTGCACCAGCTCCTTCGTTCTGATCAGTTTTCTTAGAATGTGAAATTTCATCAAGAGAAACATGAGGTACATCATCAATTTTTTTTTTTATAAACTCTACTCCATAACATTTTCATTCCTCCATGACTTTTTTTTATAGCCTTTTTCTTGATGACATTTTGAAGGAGTATCAACTACAAGTAAGAGATTCACCACATTTTGGTGCACAAAGAGATGTGTTTATCAATAATGAAAGCAATTAACAATTTATTTCTATGAGAATCGTTCCCCCTGAGATATAGACAGGTTATACACTTGGATGAAATATCAATTTGGAGTTTGTGAACCTGGTTCAGATGTGGTTCGTAAAGCAAGGTTCCCCCCAATTTAAAGCATGAGTAGCTTCAAGACTAAGGTTTTCATCATTAGAGCAGTTTGAGATTGAACGATGCTTATTGTCAAAGAGGGTTCTTGGTGATTTTTAAGAAAGTTGATTTTTTGATGATCGACCAGGTTCACTAGTGCTTATGTTTGACCTAAACTCAGGAAATTCATGCATTGAAAAAGGATGATACACACCTGAGTATTACAAAAAAAATAGGTTCCCCCTTTTTATGTTCCTTCATAATTTACTTAATGGTGTTAGCAAAGAGTAGAGATAATATCCGCAGACTTTCTAAACTTTGTTTGAGATGTGAATGGAGTGTGTACCTATCATAGTACGAGGTTGAGTTAGCAGATATTCATTGTATAATTACTCGAGCATAAGATTAGTCTTTTACTAGCCAATTATTAAAGAAAATCATGATAATGCATCAACTTGTTTCAATAAGACCATGCTTTGACTAATTTTTCTCAAGTTCTTCATATTCAAGGCCTTCATGAGTATGTTGCATCATCATATTCTCCCGGATCAAATAAATCTCAAGTTGAGTCACAGAGAATCAACCCTTGCTAATTTTCAATACCTTCCAATGAATAACAAGGACCAGGTTCACACAACGAAGTTCCCCCTGAAGGTGTACTATACTCTAACTGTCCCGATTGCTCTATTATTCCCCCAATCTCCAGAACCATAGGTTAGTACAGTAATTCATGTTGCAGGTGCATCAATGATTGTTATATGTGAACCACGTTCATCTGCAATGCTCCCTAAATTTGCATCATCAAAGATGTTTGATATCATGTCACTTTCTTCAACCCTTTTTTTTATCTTGTTTCTTTAATTTTTCTCATCATTTTCAAGTACTAAACTGCCGCCTTGAAAATCAAAGAGCGAGAGGAAATTTTCTACTATTTTTAGCACCTGTTTGGAGCATGCACTATTCATGTACCAAGTTGACCTTTTCCCTCTCACCTTCAACTGAAACACTAGTCAAAGATTAGTCTTGGGAACCCAGATTAGCTAGGGCCCCTTTATGTGAGTAAAATGATGAATAATATTTCTTCTAGCCCATAAAGAAAAATAAGAAAACCTTTTATCTGGAGCATTTTTATTTGAAACCAGTTTCTTAGCCATATCAGTGTTTTCCTTTTTGGTGAACTTAACATTTTTCTGAAAAGCCTCAAATAGAGCCTTATATTGATTCTTTAAATGACCTGAGTTTCCACAATGAGTGCATAAACTTTTAGACATATGAATAGTGTGAGCTATAAGATTATTCTGTTTTCTAAAACCTATCCCACTTCGACTAGTGGTTTGCCTTGCTTGAATCTGAGTTAAAATTTCAGAGGACCTGGTCCATCTAAGATTTCATTCCAGATCAAGTTTGGTATAATCCAGATTTTCTTGTAGCAACCTATTTCTTTCAGTTAAGGCCTGACAAATAATGTTTAACGATTTTATTTTTTCTTACAAAGCTAATTGAAGTTCACTAGCAGAATTTTTGCCTTTGTGACTTAAATTTGAGGTCTGAATCTATTCTTTTAATTTATTTTGAAGACATTGATTGTTTTTCTCAAGAATGTCGTTTTCTTCTCTTAAAGATGCATAGTTTTCCATCATTTGTTCTCTTTCAGAATTAATTGACTGATATGCATCTATAAGAGTACTCAATAGGGACTCTAGTTCCTTTTTAGAATATGATTCAATATTTACTTTAATGTGATGAAAACTTACCTTGCTTTGTTTGTCATCTTCTTCATCATCTTCAGAATCTGTTTCAGCAATGAGTGCAAGAAAATCATATTTATTTGATTGTTCTATTGCAAGTAGTGATTGATTTTCGAACACTCCATCCTCAGATTCTTCTTCTGATAAGTCCCCCAAAGCGGCAAAGGCTCTTTTCATTGAAAGATCAACTTCTTGATTGGTCATTTGTCTGTTTGTGGAAATATACTTATCATTCTTGATTTCCTTTTCTTTCTCTGAACTATTCCTCTTTTTCTCTAGAGCTTTTAATGGATAAAACTTGACATAGTGATCCGGACTTCCACACTTGTGACGTACTTGAACTATTGGATTGTTAGTGATTTTTTTCGAGTTCCTTCCATAGAACACTTATCCCCTTTTTAACATTCTTGAGAACCTTTTAGTCATTAACGCAATGTTTTCATCCTCAAAATCTTCTGCTGTTGTGCCAGTAAGAACTAGGTTTATCTCTTTTCTTTTGCCTCTAATTTCCTTTTCTTGTTTTTTCTAGAGTTCATAGGTCATGAGATTTCCAATGAGTTCATCCATAGATAACTTATCTAGATCACGGGCTTCAGTAATGGCTTCTACTTTGCTTTCCCAAAATTCTGGAAGAAAACTCAAAAGTTTTATGACTGCCTTTCCATTGGGAATTATTTCACCTAGTGAGTAGATTTCATTAATGATAGCAGTGAGCCTGGTGTGCATCTCTTGGATTGTTTCACCTTCTGCCATTCGAAACAGTTCATATTGTCTGTTCAAATTATTTATTTTAGACTTCTTTATCTGAGTTGTTTCTTCATGCACAGTTTACGAAGTTTCCCATATTGCTTTTGCATCTTGACATGATGAGATTCGATTGTATTCATCTGGACCTATTCTGCATATCAAGATCTTTTTGCTTTAGCATTGTTTTGAATTGCAAGTTTATCCGCAACATTCCATTCTTTTCTATCCTTTGGTACTTGAGTGGCTCCATCAGTTCTATTCTTCATGGGTATGGTTGGAACGTTCAACATGACGCCCCATAGGTCTGGATTTTCTCCTAGTGAGTGATCCATCATGCGATTCTTCCACCATCCATAATACTTTCCATTAAACAATGGTGGTCGAGTTTGAGAAGCTCCTTCCTGTGGTGTAGGTGGTGCAGCCATTGATCCTTTTCAAGATGTTAGTGTTTTAATGAAAAGACCCGCTCTGATACCAATTGAAGAAACCTTACCTGATACAAGAATCAGGTTCTTGTAATTCTGTTGCAACACAATAAAACAAAGATTTATCGTGGAAACCTTCCTAACTCAAGGAAGGGAAAAAACACACCGAAGTTTTATATTAATTCAAGATTTACAACTCAGTTAATCAATGAATCTAACTCTAAACTTCTACCCTTTTCGATTAACTATAATCGAAAACTCTCCACTCACCAAGAAGTCAAACTCGCTTCTTGTTTAAAAAAGCTCTCAACTCTTCTTAACTCTAACCACCCAGGAAGTCAAACTCGCTTCTTGTTTACAATTCTCACGACCTCTCTCCCAAGAAGTCAAACCCACTTCTTGTTACAATTCTCTCAAGACTCTACTCCCAAGAAGTCAAACCCACTTCTTGTTACACAATCTAGGAATTATTACAACTCAATAATAAACCTAGAACAAATCAACAAAGACTAATAACCCTAGACTTTAATTGATCAGACTTCAACATTCAATAGTTCAGTTTGAAACAAGTTTCGTGGACCTGGTCCTTACGTTGCTGTGATGAATGTGAACCTGGTCCGTACGTTGCTGTGACGAAGGCTTGCATTTTTTTTTCTCCAATAACTACTGCTCTCAAGATGATATATTTCGTGAATATGCAATAGCTATTATTCTTGTAAGAATTCTGATCTATTTTGTGAATTGTGAGGCTTCTATTTGTAGTTGTAAAATTAAGGAGTCGTGATTAAACCAATCTAATTAAGGTCTCATTTGTTTGCACTTAATGGAGGTCTGAATCTTAATCATTCAGATTTAGTCGATTTAGTACGTTTGGTTTTTAGGTCTGAATCTGAATCATTCAGATTCAGTCCATTAAGTTTATTTGTTTTATTTTTTTTAAAAAAATCTAATGGGTCTAAAGAGGTCTGAACGAATCAGATCTGTAGGAGACTCTTAACAACATTCACACTCATTTGATATGTTATCAATAATAAATCATATCTTCTCTACTTTTTTTTTTTTTATCTCATAACTAAAAACTTTCTTTCTCTCTTTTCTCAATCAAACATCATTTTTTCCTAACATGTAAGTTTTCATAAATTCTTTCAAGTATATTTTTTATATTAAAAATTTTCTTATATTGACGTGTGTCAACAACACTGATTGCAATAATATTTTTGGTGTATTGTTGTTTACCAATGTTTGAATGAAAGAATAGTACTCCAAATCATGATTATTAAAACTTTTTAAAAATTTTTTATTCAAAAGTGATATATTTTGTTGAAATGAAAATTTTATGGAGTAATGTTTTATTAATATAATTTTTAATTTCAGTTCCACATTCAAATATTGAAAACAAACAACATTAATTATTTAGTGTTCTGATTTAGAGACCACATCTTAATATTCAGATGTGTATTCAGATCAAAACACCTAGATCTTAATGCAAATCTTAATATTCAGATGTGTATTCAGATTCAGACCTCTTAATCTTAATAGAAACAAATGAAGCCTAAGTGACATGTCGTCTATTGGGCTGTAGCAAAGGGGACTCATTATTTGTTGCCCAAGTTACCAAAAGTGAAAATTGGGTATATAGAATTTTTTATAGTAATATTTTCAAGCTATAGCATTAGAGTTTGTCTTTCAATATACAACATTTTATATATCAAGTTATAACATATTATTAAAAATTAAAGGATGAATTTAAATAATTTAAAACATATGTTTTTTTTAAAAAAAAGAATTTAATTAAAAAAATGGATCAATTTTTAAATGGAAAATATCATCTTTTATTATTTAAATTAATTACATTTAATAAATATACTAATTGATTAGCACTTATTAAGGAAGTTTTAAAAAAATCAAATTAATTAGTTACCTTAAAAAGCTTAGTTTAGTTAAAACCAAATTTAATTGTGATTTGATTCCTTAAAAACGCTCTAATACAACTAAATCACCATAGAATAGTTTTTTTCCAGTTATCGAGTTTCTCTTTCTTTTTTTGCAGATCGCATTTGGTTTTTTTTAGTGATTGAATATATTTTGCTGTTGAAAAAATGTGATTTGTTGTGATGGACAACATTGTATCTATATTAATTAAACATGGTAGAAGGTGAAATTTGTCAGGTTGGTATTAATTATAGTTTGTTATTTTATTTTTGGTAATTTTATTTAATATACAAATTATTGCATGTTTTGTTTCACACATCATTTTGGTATATACCATATTAGAACCAGCACGATACGATATAGAAGTATTGCTTTTAATAAAATTGAAGATTCGAGTACTACATGTTTAATGAAAAAATTAAAAAAATAAAATTGATTGTACAATGTGTTTAGTAAATAGTCAAGAAAAAATTATTTATACTGTTGTTGATAGTTGATGTATGAAAGTTGTACTAAATGTGTATGAAATTTATAATACTTTGTTTGTATAAATTTTGTTTTGATGAGCATTAATTTGTTTGTTTTTGGATGATGGAATTATGATTTTATTTAAAATATGAATTATGTATTAAATAACATTTTATGTATGTTACATGATGAAAAATTAAGTGCTCTTTATGTATCCATTCAATTATATGTAGCATGTTTTAAATGAATACAAATTTTGAATAGTTGTTTCTGTTTGGTACAGGAAGGTAAATGTTGACTTAACTGTGTATGAAGTGTGTATGAAATTTGTATTCTTTTCGTAGTTAGTATGTTCTGAATAGCAATGTCGATATGACATGTGATGATGAAAGTTATACTAATTGTGCATGAAATGGATATGAGTTTTTTTTTTATGTGTATGAACTATCTTTTCAAATGTAATTTCGGTATGGTATAGGTTGTTGAAAGGTATATTAAGTGTGTATGAAGTGTGTAAAAATTATTTTGCAATTAATATGTATTATGTTATACTAATTGTTATTTTAATGTTATGAAACAGGGAAATATGTCGATTTCCAGATGGAGGGCATCATATATGATCCGTCTACTCTGTATAGTGGTCTAGTTAGTGTGATATTATCACAACTTAATATAGATGTTAATATAAGCGCTATTGAGATAAAATATATTATTAGTGATATATGTTCACCTGTTAGTATTCACAATGATGTTGGGGTAAGGTTTTTTCTAGATCAAAAGAAAGTAAATTTAGATTTCTTTACAAAATATCCCTTGTGCATCTCTTTGAAAGATTTTGAGATGTATAATCAAGATTTTGGAGTTGTTACTGATAGCATACATTCTGAAGTTAGTTTACCACAAACTAATATTGATTTATACTCCGACAATTCCATCCGTTTGATCAGAGTGAATTTAGAAGGAGATGTTGATGAGAATAGTGAATGAGATAATGATGTAATAAGTGACCATTCTAAAATTTTTGTAGCTGAGAATCAGATTTACAATAATAGGGAACACTTAAGGAGGTGATGAGACATGTTGTACTTGTCAAAAAATTTAATTTTCGTGTATCGCATTGTAATGCATCTAAGTAAGTACACATCATTGTTTTAAGTTATGTTTTTCATTTGATTGATTTAACTTTATTAAATTTAAATGTATATTTTATTATTTGTGAAACAGTTATCACCTGACTTGTCTTTCTGATACTTGTTCTTGGATGATGAGATCATCTAGTTTTAATAGATCAAAATTATTCAAAGTCAGGAAGTACAATGCTGAACACGTGTTCTCTTAGAGATAGAGTGTATGCAAGACGCCAGGGGATAACTGACGTTGTAGCTGTCTTAATAATGAATAAGTATATTGATCCATCTACCGTATACACTTCAAAGGATATAGCTAAGGATATGTTGAAATTGCATGGTGTTTCGCTAACATACATACATGCATGGAGAGCTAAGAAAAAAGCGATAAAATTAGTGCGTGGAGATCCGACCGAATCATATGCCAAACTACCAGGTAATTTCGGTGTAAATTATGAATTTAAAGTTTTTTTAATTGTAAAAATGAAAAAAACTACCACACATTTTGTTTTTTAAAAGAATTGAAATTTTCTGTTTAGTATCCTTTATGTATCACTTTTGTATCCTTTATGTATATAATTATAGTTAAATATGTATTACATTATGTATCCTTTTTGTATCACTTAATTTTTCTTTATGTATCCATTCAGTTATATATATGATGTTTTATAATATTAGACTGTATTATTATATAATTATAAAAATGTCAGGTTATCTATACATATTGGAGCAAACATTTCCTGGATCGGTTTTGAAAATAAAAAGGAAAGAATGTGATAAATTCTTATACGCATTTGTTGCATTAGAAGCTTGTATTAGAGGCTGGGAGTATTGTAGGCCAATTGTAGTTGTTGATGGGGCAGGTTTAAAATGTTCATATGGTGGTACAATGTTGACTGCCAACACCTTGAATCTGGGAGGTAGTTTTTGATGCCATATATTTTTACGCTTATAGATTATAATAAAATATGATATAAAGTATGTTTCCAAATTGTGTGATATTTTTTTAAAAAAATCGATAAGGTCATATAATTCTGTTGGCGTATGCAATAGAGGATTCTGAAAATGACGCTTCATTGACCTGGTTCTTTGAACAGTTTAAGGAAGCGTATGGAGTTAGACAAAATATGTGTTTTATGTAGATCGAAATGAGAGCATATGGAAAGGGACTGCTACTGTATATCCTGAATCCGAACATTATGTCTGCATATGACACCTATCATGTAATGTATTGAAGAATTTCAATAGGAATACTGAAGATTTGAAGATTTTATTTTTTTTACACTGGCAAAGGCTTATACAAAACAACAGTTTGAGACGATTATGAGAAGAATAGACCAGATAGATCCGCGACTAAGACCTTACATATTTGATATTGATTATAGGAAATGGTCAAGAACTTATTCGAATTTTAAGCGCACATGGAACATGACTTCAAACATCGCCGAGTCATTGAATAATGTTAACATGTTAGCAAGGAAGTTACCAGTGATTTCACTTCTTGAATTTATGAGGGTAACAATTCAAAGATGGATTCACAAGCACTATGAGGAGGCTGATAAAACAACATCTGAGCTGACAAAAAAATATGATCTTTATATCCAGAAAATTATTGTTTTGTCTTGCAATATGAGGGTATGTTTTTTACTCAATTCAATAATAATTAAGTGTATTTTACTTCACAATTTTTAATGGCAAATATATTAACAATTTCACATTGAAATTGTTATTAAGGTGATACCTTCAAGATATGCATGTTGTAGCTGAAGGAGCAAAGAAGTACATAGTAAACTTGAACACAAAGATGTGTAGTTGCGAGAGATTTCAACATTATGAGATACCATGTGGTCATGTAATTGCAGTTCTTAGATATAGAAAGTTTCATGAAGCACATTTTTGTTCTGCTTTTTATAGCCTGAAGAATTTCAAAGAAGCATATGTCATCCCTGATTAACCTATCCCATGCGACAGTATATGGGATATACCAAATTATATTTCAGAGTCTAAATTGATGCCACCCGGTCTAGAAAGAACAGCGAAAAGACCAAAACTTGAATGCTGAAAGGAATTTGCTGACGTGAAATTCAAAAGGTCAAAAATCACTTGCAGTAACATAAATCCATATATAGTACATAGTGCATATAAAATTCATATTAGATGGATCAACTATTTTTTAAAAATCTAAAAGGTATAATGAATCACCCTGGGAGACAAATTTCATACAAAATGCATACAAACTTCATACAAATATTAAACACAATAAATCATACATCAATTCACATCTATTCCATAGTTATACAATTAAATATGACATACGTATTTCATACAAGGTTCATACATCAGAATAAAATATTTTAAACATATTTTGGTACATGACGTATTGTTAAATTAGTTCATACAAAGTTAAAATATATTTCATACAATATGCATACATAGTCGATATATATGTTTACAAAAGTGATAATATATGTGTATCAAAAAATAGATTATATGTCATACTAGAAAGATAAGAGATCAAAAGTAAGGTGTTATGTGTATAAACGTAGTAACCAGTTCATACAAAATAAGGTAACATTGATAATTAATATAAATAAATCTGTAATTCATATTAATAAAAAAAACTGGAAAATAACATAAATCGTTATATTTAAAAAAAAAAACATGTAGTTCAAAAAGAATGTAAAGGGTGCAATGAACTTTTTCTAATTTTTATTCCGTGGTCTTAGAGTAGGATAATTGAATGATGTTATGCTATTATATATATTTTTTATTCCTTGAATCTGACGATGTTATGTTGCATCGATATCAATATCAGACACATAAAAAATACCATTGCTGATATATTCGATAAAAAGAGAGGTGTATAGACCACAATCGCTGTAAACAATTTGAAATTAGAAAAATTTTATAATAACTAAATAATGATGTCATTTTAGATGAAATAAATAGAGTATAGAAACTACATACTTGGAACTGTCTTCTTGTTGAGGAACATCTATCACATGTTTGATATCGAGAGGTTCGGATTGAGACTTGTATTGATATTCAGGAAGATTGTTTGCATACAGATCAAGTCTTTTTCCATAAAACTCCGTACTCGTCAGAAATAATAGTATCATGGTTGCAAGTTTATCAACAACTTCTTTCACTTTTTTGTTGTGAGCAGCTCCTCCACTCATCGAATCGTATACATGTAGACATCTAAGTTTGATTCGGAATACAACAAGCAACCAATGGAATTTCTCAGTAATATTGGTAGGGATAATGACTTCGTCAACTCTGTCCCAAGAAATGTTAGCAAGCAGCTTAAATCTTCTAATGCACTATCCAGCATCATGGTCGGGTGCAATGGATCTCATGTCGCAATCTGACAGTCTTCACTATTTCTCAATGTTATCAATCCACGTCATAAATCAACAGTCAACAGTGCTGTATGAAATTGATGTTTGAGAGTATTTTACCTTCTTTCGAAGATAATACATAATTGTATAAATATGTTGTTACAAACAAAAAAGAATAAATAAAACACATTCGATACTTCATACATTGTCGTATCATAGAAACACCTATAGCAGTTCATACACAAATTATATAAAAAATGTATATACATGTTTCATACCCAATTCATACACAAATTATGCAAACACAAATATTATTTCATACATAATTCATACAGTATTAATGCATTAATTCTTACTTCAATTCGTATATCAATTAGTACACAGAATCATACAATACTAAAATAACATTTGATACAAAAACTAACATAGAGTTCAAGAAAATACTAATACAAAATATGGTTATAAAAAATATATAGTGTGGCTTTATAACTAAGAAATTATATGTATATAACATTTTACTCAAATCATGTATATTAATATTTCAATATATACATCAATGCATACACAAATTATACAATATTAAAATACAACAATACATACCTCAATTAACATAGAATTCAGACAAATTATTCAATATTTATTCAAAGTATGCCTTACCCCGTCCTCCCAAGGTCTGCCCGATTGACTCACTATATGGAAAAAATCTTTTTTTGCGATTTTGACAACGCCAAAGTCCATTTGAGGATGAAAGGTATTTTTCACCTTTGATATGCTGTTTTTTTTGTGAATATTGCAATAAATGTTGTATAAAATTTGATATTGTGAAATTTAAATAAAATAATTTGATTTATAGACATTTATACCTGCCACACCTAGTTAAAACATCTTTCATAACCCATTGATTGAACTCGTCGATCATATCAGCTGGAACCTCAAAATCATTGTGACTTTCAAATGAATGTTTGAGTGGGAAGAAAATTAAAACTCTCTTTGAACTGCTTTCGGCTTCCGAGAGTCGAATATAAGGAGAAAATTCATATTTGTCGAGATTTCTATGTCTTGGTTGCACGTCTAGAGTTGTGGTAGCATTTAAAATTGGATCAAGTGCAATGATTTATGCCATAGTAAAATCGGGGTAATCATCCAAAGTTGATGATCCATGTACGTTGGCGTTGAAAAAACCACCAGTTGACTTTTGAGCTTCATCTAAATAAGAAGAAAATCGTTAGCTCAAAACAAATTTATAAATGGACATACATGTCATAATAGTGTTTATATCATACCATCGGAGTTTGAAATGTGAACGTATTCACCCATTGAAACTAAAGGCTGGTCCGTTGGAGCTTTATCAGATTATGCAACATTTTGAGTGCCGTCATCCGAATATTAATTTTCAGACAATGTCAATATATTTTGATTTTTTTGGTATAAATTAAATTAACATTAGTATAATAGTTTCATTAGCATATAGTTTCACAATAATGAATACAATAATTAAACTAAATTTAAACTAACATAAAAAGGTAAAAACAGTTTCATTATTATACAGTTTCACAATAATTAATATAACATTTATACAATATACATACATACGGTAAAAATAAAATTTCATACATTTTTAACATATTATTTTTACAGTACTCATACATATATGAAAAACAAAGTGTCATGCATTTCTATACAAAAGTTATACATATATATGTATGAAAACACAGTGTCATACATAATTAATACAACAGATACAGTATTCATACATATATGAAATTTTGTCTATTAGTCATTTCAAATTCATATCATAAACATAACACAAATAATACAAATACTAATACATACTATGATCAAACAATATTCATACACAGAACACACATTGATCCATACCTGTTGTTGTGCATACGATGTTGGTTGACCTCTTAACAATCTAATCTCTGCAATTATCAGTTTAGTCGAGTTATCGACGTAAGTCTTGACATCAATCATGTGCTTGTCAACCTTATGAATATATGAAATAAAAAATATTAAAATAATAAAATAAAATATACAATAATTATATTAGTTAATTTAAATGTGATTGGAACTAACATTAACTTTGAGCTCTTTCAATTTCGGCTTAACCTGTTCATTAAACAGTAATAAGTTTGATATGTATAATGTAATATCTTAAAACTATTTTAATCGTAAATTTTTATTTATATCTCTGCAATTTCTGCTTTGAACTCTACATATTTTTGTTCAAAATCAATGTCATGCTTTTCCGAGGTTCCTTACTCTTCAGAATCATGGTGACTGGAGATTGATTTAAAATGGTTTCATCCATGAAATTTAACTCTTCCTGAGTAAAAATAATATTTCTGAATTTATGCTGCAAAAAAGAAAAATATGAGAATGTGTAATAATTTATAATTACTTTAATAACATTCAATAAAGAATTACCTGATTGCCATGTGTTCTCAATATCGTTTTCTTTAAATCATCAAAAAAGATTACTTCATTTGTTGTCTTCCAGTTTAGGATACGCGGTGTGCGATCTGAAGTATGGATAGCAACTGTGTTGTCGAATGGATGACAACACTTATAAAATCATACCTGCAAGGCTATATGGAACTGACTGAACTTGAATGATGAAGGATGTTTTTGCAACGTACGACTGCACACTTTAATTGTTAATTTAAATCACTCATAGCCCATGGAAATATGACATACTGGCCAGACTCAACTAAATCAAAATATAATTTGGAATGGTTATTTTTTATTGTTCCAAAGCAGTCAGAAATGACGAAATAAAGTACATAATTCCAATTTTTAAAAGGTTGTCATCTTCCCAAAAGTTTTCCAGTTTAAACTTATGGTAGAAATTTGACTTGGGAACTTTGTTCATGTCCCCGAAAAATTCTTGGATAAGTCTCTTTGGAATAGACGGATTCGAAATAAACTCAGAAATTGGTCCAGATTTGAGACCGGTTATAGCGACAAATTCTTTTAATCCAAAGTGTAACTTTGTACCATTTACGTTGATAACGAACATGTCATCTCTGACTTTTTCAGATTCAAGAAGAAAAATATGACGCAACAATTGACATTGAATTTTATGTTATGTAATTCATAAAAAAAACAAATGGTGTTTCTTGTAGAAATTGTTGGAACCTATCTTGACTGAGGAAGGTCAACAGATCAGCGAACACATTCATGTTGGTACATGACGATAAATGTGTGTACCTTCTTCTCCTATAAAATTGGTAATACTAAATTATGATTTTTAACAGAATATATAATTTCATAGAAACATCATTCATAAACTGCTATATTAATGGACAAACAAATCATTTCATACACAAATCATACAACATTAATACATCAATTCATATATCAATTAAATTAAGATTTTAAAAAATATATATAATAGCATAACATCATTCATACACTGCTATATCAATGGACAACTAAAACATATCATACACAAATCATACAACATTAATACATCAATTTATATATCAATTCATACACTGCTATATTAATGGACAACCAAATCATTTCATACACAAATCATATAACTAATACATCAATCCATAGATAATTCATACAATATTAATACATATTAGAATTTTAAAAAAAAACTAATCTGTGACTTTCAAATTATAAAATAATACTCATATTGGACCAATACATCAATTCATACATCAAAATCAAACATAAACTATACAGTGGTAATGCATATTATAATCGTCAAAATTCTATAATATGACTATGAAATTCAAAGTGTTCGCATACAAATTAAAAAAGCAATTAATACATAATTGATACATAACTCATACAAGATTTATACAAAATACAATTGTCAACTAAAATGAAAAATTAACTCATATACAATACTAAAATATCTATTCATACATAACTCATACAACTTTCATATAGTATACGATTGTCAAATAAAATCAAAAATTAAACTCACTTACATATAACATTTTAACCAAATTTTAAAATAATCGTTTTACTGACCTTAACAACTTTTTTGGGTTTCTTTGTAGTTTGTATTTCTGGCTCCTTTTTTGATGATGTTCTTGTTGATCGACCAATTTCAACACCTGTTGATTTTTTTTATTTTTTATTTTTTAATTCGTCAACAAAGTCAAAATGATATTCTGAAGATGTTCGAATTTCTTTTCCTTTCCTCTTCTTCCCTCTTTCCATTGCCTCATTTTTTTTTGTTTTTTTCAAGCTTCGATTTAACAGCTTTAGCCGTCTCTTTTCCAGTGAATTTGTGCGGTTGAGTTTGAGTCAAAATATTGATTGAAGGAACATGATAATCATCAGATGACGATTCCTCAACCAATCTTCTACTTTTACGGGGTGTTCCACTAATTTTCTTTGACATTCTATATGAACTTAAGAAAAAGTACTTTATGAAGGTTCTAAAAAATTGTTGAATCGTGTTGTGTAATAAAAATTGTGAATGTTTGAATTGTGGGTTTGGGGATGAAATTGATATGTGAGGCGTGATGCGGATGGTGACGAATTAGGCGAGATGTGGAAGATGACGAGTGAGGCGTGTTGGGGATTGATCTGTGAGACGTGATGGGGATGGTGATCAATCAGACGAGTTGGGGAAGATGATGAGTGAGGCGTGTTGGGGAAGTTGAATGTTGTTGGTGTATAGGGTGTGATGAGGGTGGATAATTATTGGACAATGGTAAAGTAGGAATTTAATTAAAATTAAATCTCTAAAATTTAGTTTTGTTTTAAAAAAGGTAACTGTATAATTAATATTAATTTATTATTTATTTTTAAAAAAAATAAAAGGTAACTGTACTATTACATTAATTTATTATTTATTTTAAAAGAGGTAAATGTAAACTATTAATACTTTTAATCTGTTTAAAAATGTAAAGAGTTTGTTTTAAAAAGGTATTGTAAAAATAAAAATAAATATTTAAACATATTAATTAGTATTTAAATAATTACTTATAACTTATTTTTAATTAAATATATTTTTAATTGATATGATATAACTCGACAATAATCTACTATAAGCAATTTATTTTTAAAAAGTATGTTTATAACTCGATATATATCGTCTTAAATGTGTATGGGGCGTTATTTTTATTTACCAAAATTACACTTTTAGTTAAGCCCATGCTTGTTAAACTTTCATTAATTAATTTAATTATATTCATTCGGACTAATATATTTTAAATTTAATATTATTAAAATCAGTATATGAAATTTATATCTAATAAGTTTTAAATGATTGCCATGGGAACTTTTTTTTAAAAAAAATTAGAAAGCCTTTGGTGTTTAGGGACTAATTTATATTTATGAGGACTTTGAAGTTGAGGTTAAGCTAATAAGTTCATGCAATTAAATATTTAAAGATACTCAACGAAAATGATGTTGGTCATCTGATACGTAACTGTAACGACCTGCTTAGTCGTTTTGAGCAGCAGATTTTATTTCTGGAAAAACTGTCTGAGACGACGTATCCCACGACGGACCGTCATGGGTACGACGGACCGTCGAGGGTGTCTTGTTCCAAACACTTGGAATTCTTATATTTGAGTGCTGAAATCGACTCTCTGAACTCTGTGACGGACCTGCAGGACGGACCGTCACAGACACGACGGACCGTTGTGAGTTTCCGTTTCAAAACACTTCAACTCTTGAGAATTGGGTACTGGGAGCAATTCTCTGTCCGTCGGGACGGAAGTGCAGGACGGACCGTCGTAGGCACGACGGACCATCTCAGACTCATCAAAGAAATTGAGTCTCTGAAGGTTGTGACGAACCTGCAGGACGGACCGTCGCAGGCACGACGGGCCGTCACAGGTTGCGTAATCCCAGTCTGGGTCGGATTTCTGGGTAAGTTTTAAAGGGACGTTTTGGACTATACCTGCTATAATTATAAATTTAGTGGGTTAATATTAATAACTCAAATTCTGGGGGGTGTAAAGGAGATGACCTTGAGTTACTTAGTGGGTTATTTCCTCATCTTTTATACCTAATTATATGCTAATTAGGGAAAAGAGAGAGGGTTTTTGAAGAAGAAAAATAGAGAGAACAAGGAGAAGAGAGAGGAACGATCGATAGAGAGAGACAAACGAAGAGGAAACAAAAAGCTTTGAGAGATTGCTTGCTTGATCAAGAATCCTTGGTGAAGGTAGGTTATGGTTTTGATACTATTCGTAGTAAACTCTTAATAGGGAATGATATGTATTGGTAGTATTGTAAACCCTTCTATATGCTTAATTGTATGCTTGCATGAATGTGATTATGTGATTGTGATAAAATAAGCATAATGAAGCTTTTGAATCCAAAATCTTGAAGAACCCTAATTCACCTTGTTATTGATGATGCCTTGGTATAAAAGAAGGCTTGATGAATTGATAGAATGATGTTAGTGGATCGGAGTGTCACGTTCCGACACATAGTATTAGGGGATCGGGTGTCACGAACCGACACGTAGAATTAGGGGATCGGAGTGTCACGTTCCAACACATAGTATTAGGGGATCAGGTGTCACGAACCAAC
>JABWTJ010000904.1:124145-184416 GCA_016801875.1 Solanum sitiens
CAAAGAGGAAACAAAAAGCTTTGAGAGATTGCTTGCTTGATCAAGAATCCTTGGTGAAGGTAGGTTATGGTTTTGATACTATTCGTAGTAAACTCTTAATAGTGAATGATATGTATTGGTAGTATTGTAAACCCTTCTATATGCTTAATTGTATGCTTGCATGAATGTGATTATGTGATTGTGATAAAATAAGCATAATGAAGCTTTTGAATCCAAAATCTTGAAGAACCCTAATTCACCTTGTTATTGATGATGCCTTGGTATAAAAGAAGGCTTGATGAATTGATAGAATGATGTTAGTGGATCGGAGTGTCACGTTCCGACACATAGTATTAGGGGATCGGGTGTCACGAACCGACACGTAGAATTAGGGGATCGGAGTGTCACGTTCCGACACATAGTATTAGGGGATCGGGTGTCACGAACCGACACGTAGAATTAGGGGATCGGAGTGTCACGTTCCGACACATAGTATTAGGGGATCGGGTGTCACGAACCGACACGTAGAATTAGGGGATCGGAGTGTCACGTTCCGACACATAGTATTAGGGGATCGGGTGTCACGAACCGACACGTAGAATTAGGGGATCGGAGTGTCACGTTCCGACACATAGTATTAGGGGATCGGGTGTCACGAACCGACACGTAGAATTAGGGGATCGGAGTGTCACGTACCGATACATAGTATTAGGGGATCGGGTATCACGAACCGACACGTAGAATTAGGGGATCGGAGTGTCACGTACCGACATATAGTATTAGGGGATCGGGTGTCACGAACCGACACGTAGAATTAGGGGATCGGAGTGTCACGTACCGACATATAGTAGTAGGGGATCGGAGTGTCACGTACCGACACAAGAGGAAGAAAGATAATGAATCTTGAGAGATGTTAAAATATACTCAATGTAATGAACCTAATTTCCAAAATGAGTGTGGTATTGAGGCTTGAGTCCTCATGGATGAACTTGGTAGTACTTATTGATGATTATAGTAACTTGTGTGCTACATGTTTGATATTGTAGGGTTGATTTATGATATATGAACTGAATATATTACTGTTTTCTATTTTGAGTTGGCCGATGATACCTACTCATACTTGTGTTTTGTACTGACCCCCTACTTGTTGTTTCTTTCTTTTTTATTTGGGGAATGCAGCAAACGTACCGTCGTCTTCAACTCAGCAGCACTTCTAGCCAGTCGTCACTACACCGGATTTCAGGGTGAGCTAATGCTTCTAGCTTGGACTGGATCTTCTCTTCAATGTCTTGATGCCTTGAACTTCCGGCATGGACTAGCCTTTTATTTATTTTAGCTTCTTAGATACTTCTAGATTTGTAACTTGAGGATAGATGTTCTTGTGATGATGACTTCCAGATTTTGGGGATAATGAGTTATAAATTTTAGAAGTTGTTTAATTGATTTCGTTAATGAGTTTTAAGTCTTCCGCTTTGTATTTTTGTTCAATATGTTGGGGTTTTAGATTGGTTGGTTCGCTCACATAGTAGGATAAGTGTGGGTGCCACTCGCGGCTCGATTTTGGGTCGTGACAGTAACATTTGTTCATAGTTCATACAATTAAATATTTAACTTATAAAGGAACAATGCAATTATTAAGCATATCTTATCATGTTCTTGAAACAAATGCAATTTTATATATATATATATATATAATTCTTTAGTTTAAACTTTTCACAAACAATCATAAAACTAAATAATAGTTTTGTAAATTTTACTTTTTTTTAATTTAAAATTATAGATTATTCAAAAGTCTCATTATATTTCTTAAATTATGTATCAAATTAAAATCATAAATTATAGTTATTTTTAATTTAAAATTATCTCATTATATTTCTTAAATTATGTATCAAATCAAAATCATACTAACACATTATTAAGAATGGGGAATAATATTCTTGAACCAACGTAATTAATGTCATTATCTTCTTTTCTTAAAATAGTTTTATTTATTATATTCGTGCCGTCGTGCATCCCAGTTATGTTTAACTTGCAAAGCTCCAATATTTCTATTGTATATGTATAAATACCTTTAGAAAGCCCTCTCAATTTATTAAATTTGATTTTGAATTAAGTGCTATAATTAACACATTAAATTAAATGGAGAAGAAGATAATACAAGTCTTGTTTATATGTTGTATTTTTCATGAACTTATTATTGTGTCAAGTGCACTTCAAGTTGGTTTTTACGCCAAAAAATGTCGTGCAGCCGAAAGTATTGTACAACAAGAAGTGCAACGCTCCTTCTCTACTGATCGTTCCATCACAGCAGCCTTGCTTCGGATGTATTTTCATGACTGCTTTGTCAGGGTACGTAATAATATTCTTGCTTCTGTGTATCATAAATAAACACGAAATTTCGATCTACCCATTCTTGCTTTTGATCAATTAATTGTATATTTCTTGGACGGGTTTATAGGGAATAAATCAGTTTATTGAAAATATATTCTTTTCAAATTATTATTGAAATATCCGAGTGTAATTGTATGTGTGATACTCCTTCCGTCTCATTTTATATGTCACCCTTTTACTTTGCGCTTGCATTAAGAAATGGTGTAACTTTATCCTAGCTTCTACCCTTATTTAATATTTTCTTAAGGCAACTTTATGATAAATGTGAACACATTTTCAAGATTAATTAACTACTCTATCAAGGGGTATAATATGCATAAACTTACAATTGTTGGGTTCAACTATTTATAGAAATAGATGACATATAAAATGACATTAAAGGTGTCAAATAATGATTGGACATATAGAAAATGAATCAAATTGCAATTCACTCGATCACTTTCTCATTGACTCATATAAATTGAATCTATTGGTGAATGTGCTCAACCATTTGGATACAAAGTGTTCTTCCACTGTTTGAACCATACTAAAAAAAAAAAAAAAAAGAAAAAAAAAAGATAATTGTAATAATTACTACTTTGTTCAGGGTTGTGATGCATCAATACTGATAGACTCGAAGAACACTGGAAACAAGCAATCTGAAAAAGACGCGGGACCAAACCAATCAGTAAGAGGATATGAGGTTATTGATCGGATTAAGAGCCGAGTAGAGTCTGCATGCCCAACTACCGTGTCCTGTGCAGATATCATAGCATTAGCTACTAGAGATTCAGTGGCATTAGCTGGAGGACCTAAGTATAACATCCCCACAGGGAGACGAGATGGGCTGGTCTCAAATCCATCAGAAGTTAACTTACCAGGACCAAGTTTAACAGTTGAAGAAGCATTAAAGTTTTTCACAAGCAAAGGGTTTAGCCTGAATGACATGGTTACTCTTTTGGGTGCCCATACCGTTGGAATTACACATTGTAGTCTTATTCAAGATCGTATATCCAGATTTGACGGGAGTATGGATTCTAACTTGTTCACAAGACTTAGTAAGACTTGTGCTGTAAGGAATAATATTAATGATCCCTCTGTTTTCTTAGATCAAAGCACGTCATTTATTGTGGACAATGAATTCTACAAGCAGATAAGGTTGAAGAAAGGGATGTTGAAAATTGATCAACTACTTGCATCAGATAGGTCAAGTGCTGGGATTGTTAATAATTTTTCTATAAATCCAAAAGCCTTCCAACAGGCTTTTGCAAATGCATTGATCAAGTTAGGGAACACACAAGTTCTCGAGGGAAAATTTGGAGAAATTAGAAAAAATTGTAGAGCATTCAATCCTCCAGCTCAGCAGAAAAAACGCCACCCTCTCCCTCCTAGGAAGAGCTTTCCACCTCGCAAAGGATCAAAGTTTTCAATTCCATTCCTTGCACCTTAATTAATAAGTCTATAACATTCTTCATTACACATATTATTGCAACCATGTTTCTAATCTTTTTTATCCACTGATTTGTTTTTTATTAGCTCATCCTTTCCGTTGATTTCATGTTTACTTCACTAAAAGAAAATAGGCATTATATATATATATATATATATAATACAATAAATTTTCCCTTTAACTTGGATTCAATCACCATTGATGCCTTCCAAATTTTTGTTTGTATAAAATTGAACAAATACACACATTTTTGTTTTATGTGGCGTTCTACATGGTTATTTTGTGTCATATCTTTCATCCTACATGATAATTTTATGTCTTATGTGGCGTTCTGCATAGTAATTACGTGCCATCCTACATGATAATTTTGTATCCTACTTTGGCGTCCAAATGGCAAATTCCCGATAAAAATTTGGCTACATCAACAATCCAAATCCAAATTCTCTTATTTCCTATTTTAACCATCATTTGGGCCATCCCGATCGACCCAATTCCATTAAATGCAACCCACTTTTCAATAAGAAAAGACCAAACAAAACACCAATACAATAGCGATCCAACAACGTACAATATATATATAAAACCATACGCCTACACATACTCGTCTTCTTCCTCGCGAGAACACGAAACCCTGAAACGAACCAAATCCAGACGAACCTGTCACACCCCTTTTTCGTATGGAAGAATTTTTCCAATTTAAGTGCCGGTATTGATTAGGGATTATTTTTACGTTTCAGAGTCGTCACTTGATATTGAGTTGTGGTGTTCCAAGTCACCTTTTCTGTTTAATCCCTAATCAAAAGGAAATGACTCTTTATTTTAGTCTGCAAGCTAGAAATTCAAGTAAGAAATTCTATTATTAACGGAGGGAAATGTATTAGGCATCCCTCGAATCTCGTGATTCTAGCATGATCGCTTTAATTGACTTATACTTATATTAAATTATTTTTTGGATATATTTTTATAGGCCATGATTTGATTGCATTTTTTATTTGTTGAACTTTTATTTGGTCTCGATATAGATACATAATCACATTTTTGTTCTTCACGATTAGAGACATAAGTGTCTTCTTTGCATCACACTTAATAATCTTATTTTTATAAGTATCTACCTAAAATTAATAAAAGTTAATTATATTAGTAGACAAGGTGTGCCACCGCATTCTTTAGTTTATTTTAATGTCTCAAGAAAAAGCTGTGTAACCACAATCTTAATTGAAACAAATATTTTTAAAGCGCTTAAGTGTTCGATCTAACATTAAAAGAAAATATTTATTCCTAAAAAACCAAATACAGTAAAATACTAAAACACGGTGCCAAGAATGCCACAACACTAAGCCAGAACTCACACATTGACAATTTGGCATACAACTTCTCTTCTCTTAACCTCTAAATTACGATCCTGAAGTGTCGGACACGGTCCTTCTCTGTTCTGGAGTAAACCAAAATGTCATCGATGAATACAATCACAAACAAATCAAGGTATGGTCGAAACACCCCATTCATCAACTCCATGAATGCTGCAGGGGCATTAGTCAACCCGAAGGACATCATTAGGAACTCATAATGCCCATACCGGGTCCAAAATGTTTTCTTAAGGATATCTGATGCCCTTATCTTCAACTAATGATACCCGAACCTCAAATCAATCTTAGAGAACAACGATGCCCCTGTAGCTGATCAAATAAGTCATCAATACGCGAAAGAGGATACTTATTCTTCACTGTTACATTGTTTAACTTTTTGTAATCAATACACATCCTCATAGTACCATCCTTCTTCTTCTTCACAAACAACACAGGGGCAGCCTAAGGTGACACACTAGTGCGAATAAATCCCTTAATCAATAAATCCTTTAACTGATCTTTCAACTCTGCTGGATCCATACGGTTTGGAGAAATAGAGATGGGCTTAGTGCCAGGCTCCAAATCAAGAGCAAAATCGATGTCCCTATCGGGAGGAGCAGTTGGAAGATCAGAAGGGAATACATCGGGAAACTCTTGAACAACGAGAACAGCGTCCATGGGAGTTGGTTCAACACTATTATCCCAAATAAAATCTAAGTAAGACAAACACCCTTTTTCCACCAATCTCTGAGCATGGATAAATGAGATGACCTTGCTAGGATAAGAGCCACTAGCATCCTTCCACTCAACCCTCAGAACACTAGGCATCGCTAAGGTCACAATCTTAGTATTACAATCAATGACATCATGATAAGGAGAAAGTCAATTCATACCCAAGATAACATGAAAGTCTACCATCCCCAGAATTATTAAGTCTACCCAAGTGTATTTCCCACCAATAGAAATAAGACATAATCGATACACTCGATCCACCACTAAGGGCTCACCCACGGGTGTGGAAACACGAATAGGTATGGTCATGCTATCACATGTCATGTCAAATTCAGCAGCAAAATAGGTAGTAACACAAGAGAATGTAGACCTTGATCAAACAATACATACATAAATCTATGAAAAACTGGGATGATACATGTAATAACAACATCTGAGGTCTTCACCTCAGGTCTCCCGAGGAAAGCAAAACAGTGGCCCACTCGGCCACCTCTATCCTGGGTGGTACCTCTACCCCAACTCTACTGAGCTGCAACACCACTACTGGAAGCTATACCGCCTCTACCTGACTGAACTCTGCCTCGGTCTCTACCTTGTGGTAAAAGTGGTATAGTCTGAAATGAATAATTAGGTTGGGATTCTTCACGACCCTTTAGGAATTACATTGTCGCATAATGTAATCGAGATCTCCATAAGTAAATCAAAATCTTTAGCCCGGGAACTACTGTGCGGAACCCTTAAAACCCACTATAATTACCTCGCCCTGTAGGTCGTTGCTGTGAACGATACGAGCCCTGACCTGGGCTATAAGATCCTAGATATATATGACCACCCTCAGATGTCGGTAGAGATGCATGAATGGGTCCCTGGTGTTGAAAGAAACCACTCCCTCTGTGTGATCCCCTACCTCCAGATGAGCCACCATGAAACTGACCGATTGCACGGGCCCTCTTAATGTCCCCAAACTCCTCTCTCTCCATCAATTCTGCCTCTTTGGCGGCACTCACAATGGACTGGAAGGAATCCCCCTCTTTAGATTCCCTAAACACATCTGATCTGATAGAGAAAGTCTGACCCCTTACAAATTGACAGATCCTCTTTGTCTCATCTGGAATAATGGCCTAAGCATGCCTAGACATATGACAAAAATTTTCTTCACCCTCTATAACATATAAGCCGTCCTGTCTCTGATTCTAAAACCTAAAGTGACTCTCCTCTCTCACGCTCCAAGGGATAAAAAGATCATAGAATGCACTAGAAAACTTCTCCCAAGCCAGTAGAGGAGATCCAACTGGAAAAGCCCCCGAATAAGTCCTTTACCACTCTCTCATTGGCCCACGAAGCTGGAGTGAAGCACATCGAACCCCATGTGACTCAGCTAATCCAACCACCACTTGAAACTCTCTGACTACATGAGCGTCCTCACTCTTCCCACCCTCAAACTGAGGTGGGTCAATCTTCTTAAATCTCTCATACCTACGCTGATCATCCTCTGTCTGAATAACCAATGGTATACCTTGACCCCAAACTGCTGGTGCAAGATCATTCTCAACTGCGGGATCCACTGGTAGCTGCCCCCTCTCTAATTTGAGAGTCATTTGGTGTGGCGGTCGCACCATCACACTAAGTAAAGCTCTCAAACACACTTAACACTCTAAATAATGTATCCTGAAGCAAAGGTGTTACTGTAGGCTCTGGAGGAACCTGGTCCTCTCTGACATCAATATGAGGCTCTGGAGAGACCTCTCTAGAATGACCCTCACTGGTGCTGCTCCACGGCCACAACCTCTTTCTAGTGTCATTCCACGAGCATGAACTCTAGCTCAGGCTCTAACCCTACCTCTAGCTGGGGCCTCAACAACTACCTCAGGAAGTTCCTCCCCTCTACCACCAGTAACATTAACTCTAGTCCTCGTCACCTGTCAAAAGAGTATACAATAACTCAGTACTAAAAAAGGTAACCACGCAGGATGAGAAAGAATGAACAAAATGAAGTTTCTAGTAGTCTTTATAGCCTCTCAGAGATAAGTACAAACGTCTCCGTATCGATCCTTAAGACTCTACGTAGACTCGACTTGTATACACGTGAGACCTATGAACCTGACTCTGATACCATTCTTTGTCACAACCCAAAAATGAATGTGATGACACTCGTCTTATCCCACCAAGACAAGTCAGCCTAAACCCAATAATTTTGATAAAATGTGAAAGTAAAACCAAAAGTCCAATAACTATTACTAATATGAAAAACAAGTCAACTTAATTCAATCTCCCAAAATTTGGTTGTCACGTGCACAAGCCTCTAATGTAAATACTAGAATAGAAATAATATAAGATAGTCTTAAATGATATTGTCTTTCAAGTAAAAATAAAATCATAAGCATGAGTAAGAAGGTCTGTTGAGATAAAAACAACTACGTCAAAATCTCGATAGAAAGCCTCGAAAATGAAGAGAATAGAAGGTATCACAAAGAAGAACCGAGCTCGTAACCTACAAAAAAATTTAGAAGCAAGGGGTGAGTACCAAACCACACGGTACCCAACAAGCAAACCTTTAAACCCAAGCTAAGGGAACAATACGGGTACTCCTTACTCCTTATCCGAACCTCCACACTACAATCTACATAAACCCAGCACAACAACACTACTCTAACAGATTACATATTCTCAATAATAACTCAATATTCAACAGTCACAAGTTTCACAGAAAAGCACTCATAAGATCAGCAAAACACAAGTTCAAGTTCATCCATAATAAAAATGTGTAATGCCATGAAATGTAATGTCAATTATAGTGATGCATGTCTTCCTTAATGATACACACAGTGTCTCTCAATTTGGGACCCATGGGGGACATATGCATCTGTCACGGTGTGCGATGTATCATAACCATGTATTAGAACCAATGCAAATGACATATTCAAATAAATAATGAGGAAATAACCATTTTGATAACAAGACAACCGTGATACAACATCAACAAATAAGCAATAATACTCCAAATCATTGTCAAACATCACACAAGGAAATATACAAATTTCATATGCTTAACAAGGGTTTAGAGATCCACTTGCCTTAGCAAATCGAATAATCACTCTGCGACTTGATTCTTCCCTTTTCTTTGAGCTTCCGAATCAATGTGAACAAAAACAGTGAGCATTCAAGCTCACAACTCCATTGAAGAACCTTTAGAGAAAGCTAGAACATGAAGAAGAGAGAAGAAGCAATTTTTGTATTGATCTAAAATTATTCACATGTGAAATCCTTTCACTGCTTATATAGAAATTAGAAGCAGAGAAAGGATGTACAAAAAAAAAATATCTACTAACTAATTTCATCAGCACAATAAACGAGGTAACAAACTAGTTTAACTACTAATCTGGAAATTACAAAACAGTCCTATTAACTAACTTTTGAATTATTGGTTACTTAACTAACTAATATTCACTAATCTGCTTTTAACACGCCCCCTCAAGCTGACGAGTGCATAACATTGATCACTCCAAGCTTGCCTAAAAGATGCACATGTTGAGCTTGACTCAATCCTTTTGTCAATATGTCTGCAAGTTGTTGCTGTGTGTGCACATAAGCAGTGTCAACCTCGCCTGCTTTGATCTTATCCCGGATAAAATGGCAATCTATTTCAATGTGTTTTGTTCTTTCATGTAACACTGGATTAGCTGCTAACTGTATAGCTGATTTGCTGTCACTGAAGATAGTAATAGGTAACTGAACATCCACTCCTAATTCTTTGAACAAGCCTAAAAGCCATGTGATTTCTGAGACTGCTGAAGCCATACTTCTGTACTTAGCTTCAGCTGAGCTTCTTGAAACAGTCTGTTGCTTCTTTGATTTCCAGGAAACTAAGGACTCTCCAAACTTAATGATATATCCTGTGATAAATCTTCTTATGTTAGGGCAAGCAGCCCAATCAGAATCACACCAACAAGTAAGTATGTTAGTAGGTTCAGAATGTAACCAAACACCTTGACCAAGTGATCCTTTCAAATATCTAATCACTCTAGTAGCAGCTTCCATATGTGATTTCTTGGGAGATTGCATGAACTGACTGAGAGTTTGCACTGCATAGCTTATATCTGGTCTAGTGATAGTAGCATACAACAATTTACCAACCAATCTTTGATATGAAGTAATGTCATGCAGCACAGCATCTGCAGTATAGCCATTTGCTTGATCATGCTCTACTGAAGTCAATCTCAAATTGGACTCCATTGGTGTATATGCAGGTTTGGCACCAGTCAGGCCTGCATCAGCAATAAGTTCCAATATATATTTCCTTTGATTCAAAATAACTCCTTCAGAGGACTTCAATACTTCAATCCCTAAGAAGAACTTAAGTTCACCTAGATCCTTCAATTTGAACTATCTGTGTAGATATGCCTTAACTTCTGCAATCAACTGTGCGTTACTCCCTGTGATCAATAAATCATCTACATAGACTAGAACAATGACAAGATCTTCCCCTTTTTTGAGTGTGAATAATGAGTAATCATGAGCACTCTGAGTAAAACCTGTGGCTTGTAATGCCTTTGTAAGTTTCAGGTTCCATTCTTGAAGCTTGTTTAAGTCCATACAAAGATTTGAGTAACTTGCATACTTTGTTTTCACCTGGTCTTGCAAAACCTTCAGGCATCTCCATATAGACCTCTTCATCTAAATCACCCTGCAAGAAAGCATTATAGACATCCATCTGGTATAATGTCCAGCCTTTTGATACTGCTAATGCAATGACACATCTGACTGTCACCATTTTGGCAACTGGAGAAAAAGTGTCATGGTAATCCAGTCCTTCTTGCTGACTGTATCCTTTTGCCACGAGTCTTGCTTTAAACCTTTCTATCTCACCATTTGCCTTGTATTTTACTTTATATATCCACTTAGAACCAACTGTATGCATGCCTTCTGGTAAGTCAACCACTAGCCAGGTATTATTTTCTTCAAGAGCTTTGATTTCCTGCTGCATAGCTTGTATCCACCTTTCATCTTTTGCAGCCAGACTAAAATACTTAGGTTCCACACATTCTGAAAGTTTACTTAAAAAACTTCTGTACTCAGGTTTTAATTTGTCATAATTCAGAGAATTAGCCATAGGATGTTTGGTGCTACTATGTCTCTTAGTAATGGCATAATCTTTCATCCAAATTAGCTCTTTGATGCTTCTTGAAGTTCTTCTAATATGAGAGTCAACATGTGATGGTACTGCAGAAATATTTTCAGAAACTTCCACTGTTGGATTAGGCTCAGGCATCTGATCTACTGAACAATTCTCAATCTCAACATTTTGATTATCTTCATTGACTATGATAGTATCTGCAGGCTCCCTATTATCTTCATTATCAATCTCATCCTCAACACCTTGACTTTCTACTGTCTCTAAAGGTGAACCATGCACAATAACTGAGGAATCAATTTGAGATATCACCTTAGCAAATGGAAAAACTTCTTCATGAAAGATCACATCTCTATTTACATACACCTTAGTAGAATTGATGTCCAATAATATATAACCCTTCTGTAGTTCTGAATGCCCTAAGAGAATAGCAGCATTAGCTCTTGCTGAAAACTTATCCCCTTTAGGCACTTTTGTAGCATAGCACAGACAACCTATGACTCTTAGATGAGACAAACTTGGCTGTTTACAATGAAGTAATTCATAGGGACTCTTGTTAGAAATAGCTGATGAAGGTAATCTATTCATTAAGTACACTGCAGCCTTGATGCAATAACCCCAAAATCTGATAGGGAAATGAGCTTGAAATCTGATAGCTCTAGCAATATTAAGGATGTGTCTGTGCTTTCTCTCAACCACACCATTTTGTTGTGGTGTGTGAGGACAACTACTTTGATGCAATACCCCTAGATGATTGAACAAATCTCTACATTGTGAATTAAGGAACTCTGTGCCATTGTCAGATCTCACAATTTTGACATGAGAATCAAACTGAGTTTTAATCATTGAAAAGAAATTTTTGATAGCCACAATGGTTTCAGATTTTAACTGCAACAGATGAACCCATACAAATCTACTATAGTCATCTACTACTGTCAAGAAGTAATGCTTTCTATCTAGAGTAGGGGTTTTATAAGGTCCCCATAGATCCATATGAACAACATCAAACATCATGGATGCTCTAGTAGTACTAATAGGAAAAGTAAGTCTGGTTTGCTTAGCTAAAGGACAAACAGGACAATGTGTATATACTTCATCACCTTTACTGCTTGTAGCTAACTTGAAATGTCTCAATATTTGTTGAGATGGATGTCCTAACCTTCTGTGCCATAGATTTCTGTCTTGTATTATAGCTCCTGCAACTACTATTTCCTGAGCACACCTTATTTCCTCCTTCTGTTTAGATGTAAAGTCAGCCTTAAAACTGTATAATCCTCCTTCTTCTCTACCAATCCCCTTCACCTTGCCACTGCAAAGGTCCTGAAACACACAAAAGTCAGGATAAAATGATACAAAACAGTTTAGTTCCCTTGTAATCTTTGACACTGATAACAAGCTGAACTTGAAATCTGGTACATGCAAGACACTTTTAGCCACTTCACTGTCAAATATAGGAGTTTCACCAATATGACTAACTGTAACCTTTTCACCTGTTGGAAGATGAACTTGATTCTTTTGTGACTTGGTTAGTTCATGTCTCTTAGTCAGTAGTTGTTTGTTTGCAATGATATGATGAGTCGCACCTGAATCAACAATCCAATCTTGAATAATAGAATTTGTCATTAAGCAAGTTGTAATACCTGCCATATTGACTTGTTTTGTCTCTTGCACATCCCTGTTCAGCATCTCCATTATTTGTTTGTACTCCTTCTCAGTAAATGTTTGTCCCTTTGACACCCTTGGCAGATTACTGTTTTCCACTTGACTAGTTGATGCAGTATTAGGATGATCACAGTGATCATTAGAGATGTTGTTTGAATACTGATATCCTCTTCCATATCCACCAGTATTTCCTGAACTTTGTCCTCCATATCCATTGAATTGATTTGTGCTTGTACCACTTCTCATGTTTCCATTCCCATTTCCATAGCCTGGTTTCTTCCTTTGTTTCCAGTCACTTGGATATCCAATCAACTTGTAGCAGTTATCCTTGGTGTGACCAAGAAAATGACAGTAATCACACTTCTTACCTTTGTAGTGTTCCTTTCCAGTTCCCTGATTCCTATTTACACTCATTGCCATTGAACATGGCTTCTCAACTGCATTAGCCATATAACTTGAGTGTTGGATCTCATCCTCTATAATCATAGCATAAGCTTGATTCATAGATGGTGTAGTCCCTTTAAGTAGTATCTGTCTGCGAGCCTGGTCATATGATTCATTTAGGCCACTCAGAAATTGAATCAACCTCATCTGCTCCAGGTGATCATTATATTCCTTCGATTGAGCACAAGCACCACATTGATTTGGAATTATAGCATCATATTCATTCCACAGTGTTTTTAATTTTGAGAAGTAATGAGATACAATATCTGTACCTTGTGAAAGAGTGGTGATATCTCTATGCAATTGATAAATCCTTACTCGATTTACCTTGTCAAATCTTTCCTTGAGATCATTCCACACTGAGAAAGAATTTGTGGCATAGACGATAACACTAAGAAGCTCTTCACTGACTGTGTTCATTAGCCAAGACAACACAATCGCATTGCATGTTTCCCATTGCTCATGCAGTTCTTCTCTGTACAAAGCTCTGGTGCATGAACCAGTTACAAAACCATACTTTCTCTTCCCTAGTAGTGCAATCCTCATCGCCCTACTCCAAATTCCATAATTCTCAGATCCAATCAACTTAATTGGAATCAACACAGCACTCGAACTGTCTGAATTTCCAATGAACAAAGGATCATTCTGATCTATCTTCACTCCCACCATTTTTGCAGATCTTAAGCTACAAATTTCACCAACTAGTAGAGATCTAAACTCAACTAATTCCACATACTACTCTGCTCTGATACCATGAACAAAAACAGTGAGCATTCAAGCTCACAACTCCATTGAAGAACCTTTAGAGAAAGCTAGAACATGAAGAAGAGAGAAGAAGCAATTTTTGTATTGATCTAAAATTATTCACATGTGAAATCCTTTCACTGCTTATATAGAAATTAGAAGCAGAGAAAGGATGTACAAAAAAAAAATATCAACTAACTAATTTCATCAGCACAATAAACGAGGTAACAAACTAGTTTAACTACTAATCTGGAAATTACAAAACAGTCCTATTAACTAACTTTTGAATTATTGGTTACTTAACTAACTAATATTCACTAATCTGCTTTTAACACAATGCAATATGTTCAAGTACATATTCACAATAAGGTTTCAGAACTAACAAAACCCAAATTATTATAGGTTTAGCCTAGACCCTAAAATTATCCTTTTAATTTGCTTATTTAATTTATTTTTTCAACCTATACTACAGGTTCTATTCCATGTCAAACCCACTATAGAATATAAAAACCTAAATTTGTAATGTAACAATAAGAAAGAAAATAAAAGAAAAATCTGGAATTGGTGGTTTACGGAAACAAAAGTAATTTGCAGACCGACTAGTCTACGTCCAAATTTCCTATCATATATATTGGATCATATCCCCTGGCAATCATTGCCAATGATTTGATTTTTTTACAGCAACCAAAATAATTATAAGATAATTAAAATTTCTAAAGTAGGTAATCAATTACTCTTTCTCTTTCTACCCATCATATACTAACATTCCTACGTATATATGTAATATATAATATTGAGTAAAGGTAACAATCCCGAAAAATCCATTTACAAGAATGACATACCTGCACTCGTTCGTTTACGCCGCCACAGGTCAGTTTTCTTTTCGCTTCTCTTTATTTCCTTTTCTAAATTACTTATGTATTAAATGTAACAATTCATAGTAACGTATTTTAATATTTCGGACTTGACCCATTATTATTAAATTTAAACAAATTACCCCCAAATTAATTAACTAAGTTAAATGACTATTTAAAATTATCAAAAATTGACCTTTCGAGTCCGGGTCATTACATCATCCTTCACTTTTCTCTTCTAAGACTATCTACAACCCTACTCTATTTTAATCTCCATTCTCTATATTTGGAGAGTAAAAGAGAGAATGTTCTCTCCAAGCACTCTCTATTTTACACTTGTCACGATCCAGGTAGACGTGATTGGCACCCTCACCAACCCTCTGGTTAGAGAACCACTAATACAATCTAAATAAGAAATTTTATGAAACTACATCTTTAAAAGATACGAAAGCAGGTTTAAATGACAAAATAAAAATGGAGTTCCCATAAACTCCAATGGTTTAAACAAACAACTAAATAATCATTGCAGAATTTCAAACTCTAGAACCTGGAAGTTATTGTACCAAATATATACCAATCAACAAGTATAAAAAGGGGGTGCAACCCATAAAACTAAACATAACATCCTAAACATATAATCTGAGTTTGAAAAAAGTGGACTAAACAAAAGAAGGATCCACGACAGCCTGAAAGAACCCACCCTTGAATCCAATCGCGATCAATAATCTCCTAACTAAGGTCTGTCAGTATTCGCCTGAAGATGCCTTATACTCAACAAAAAAAGAGCAAGTACAATATCAGTACACAAAACCACGATGTACTAGTAGGCTCACACGACTACTCCCGTAAGCACAATATACACAAGCAATTACAACATAGTAAGCACAAATATACAGAATGCACAATTCAATCATCATTTTAGGATCAACATACAATTTCTCAATAACCATGATAGGTAAATACAAATGTAAAATTCACAAGTGGTTCTCTCATGGAACCCTCACCCAAACGATTAGTGTGTCCGAATTTGACACTCGATTTAATATACATATGTCAAAATGTGACACCTGATCCAATATATGTGTCAGAACGTGACACCCAATCCATTCAGCACAACCACAGTTATAATTACACCCATAATGAACAATACTCATAGTCATACAATCAAGTAATATGTTCATGGCATGTATTGTACACACATAATCATTTAATTAAATTTGATTCACATTTCCCTATTCAGATACACGCACACATACAATGAAGCAATAAACCGACATATATCATAAAACAGGAAATCACACCATCACCTACCTCAAAATTAAGCCTGAATACTCCTAAGACACGTGAGTCTTCCCTTTCCAGAGTCTTTTAGCTCGTTCTTGACCTAAAACAAGCAATTAATGCAAGGGTCACTAAACAAGTTCTAATTTACCCAAATAATAACAATTTTATGTATCCAAGACCAACTCCATGATCCTAATGTTCAACTAGGGCTTTTCCTCACCATTAACTTCAGGCCAAAACCCTCCCATAATGATAATTATCTAAGATTACTTGTAATCTTTATGATTTGAAATACGGAGTAAGGGAGTGATTTCCTTACCTTAAGCACTACAAGTCGTGAAAATCTGTCAAGAAACTGCCTTGGGTCATCTCCTAGCTCTCAAGAACGAAGTATTATGAAAAATAATGATTCTGGGATTTTCCCGACTTAACTTCTGACTGGAACATGATGGTGTACCCCATCCCGCCACGCGGCCCTGCCTTAGCGAAATTCATCCTTCCAAGCGGCTTGCATGGAGACAGAACCTTAGAATGTGAGTTCCAAATTCCCATTTCACAACACACCTTTAAACCAGGATGTTCTGAAACTACCTTTTCATGCCATGATCAGTTTTAAGAGTTCTAGTTGCCTGAATCGATTCCGTAAAGCCGTACAAGCTCCTTAACATCTTGGCTATCCACTTGTTTGGATTTATTTTCCCTGATATCTTACCATAATTAAGTTTTACTTTTAGGAAAAGGTTTTTATATTTTGACTAGTCCTTTTCTTATTGGAAAGGTTTTAGGACTCTATAAATATAGGCTTGTTCCTTCTAACTTAATCAACATTCATAATGTAGTCTTAGGTTTTTGAGAGTTTCATAGGGGAGAATTTTGTGAACCTCCTCGTATTGTGAGAGAATTGGTTGAGGTTCTTTCTCTCTATATTTTGCACCCTCATATTTGCAGTGGATTGCTCATATTCTTTGTGGATGTAGGCCGATTCACCAAACTACGTTAAATTTTTATGTCTTTTGGTATATTTCTCATTTGTCTTCTCTCTCGTGGTATTTGGAGGTTTGCTTTGCTAGCTTCTACACCTGCTTTTTTTCGGTCCTAACACCACTCATGTGATCAAATTCATGATTGGATCCCCCATTCATTACCAGATTCTCTAGACCACACCTGACTTAGATTTCATCCAAATCTTGCCTAGGTTAGAAATTTCCAAGTTACAACTGAGAAGTTTTCTAGCCCAAATTACTTCCCCATTGGTTTTTTCATAAGGATGGTAATCGGTCGTTATAATAGATACCAATTTACCCATCACTCATCCCCAAGTGACATATTAGGAGAAAAAGGGCTAAAGCAACAGTAGAGTAGTACATAAGTCATCGACCAACTGGGGATACTTGTCTCATATATCCTTCTTAGTTTCCCAAGTAGCTTTCTTAACTGAATGATTCTACCATTGAACTTTTACCAACTTTATGTAACGACCCAAGGGTACACCCTAGACGTCACACGGCATATTCAACCTCTCAAAGGTCTTATACAATCCTCTTAGCATTCATTCATCACATTTATATGAAAAGTAGTGCGGAATTAAAACTCATCATAATAATGTCAAAAGGAATCTCTTTATAGAATATAAGAAAACTAAATCTCATCATAAGCCATCTTAGACACATATAGTATCATAGGGTCACAACCCTTACATTTAAAAGAAACTGTAGGCTATTACAAAAGTCTTTAATAGCAAATAGCTAAAAATAGAAACCATGTCCTCGAATATATGAGGACATACCAAGTGTTTTGAGAGAAATCTACTTCCCAAGCTTCAACTTCTAAGAGAATCCTCACTTGCCACCTATACTTGTAGTAATAGAGGAAACATATGGAATTAGCACATTGAATGCACTAAGTATAGTGAACATGCATGAAAACCATGCAAAAAGGGACATTTACTTAAAAATATGCTTTCATGCTTTTTTCATAATACCTTCATCATGAGAGTTTAAGAAACATAGTACAAGTCAACAATCATATATAAGATACATTTCATGTTCAACAAATAAGACTTTTCATCACTTTAGACGCTCTACCTAAGGTTACTCTAAGACTCACTTGAGTAAGACAAGAAGAGACCGCCCATACACCCTGTTCAAGAAAACCTAAGTGATCCTCAAAGCTACCCTAGATAAGAACCTTTCTATTCAACATACTTCATTAAGTGAGCATTATTTTTTTGAAACCATTTAAGAGACAAGTAACCAATTAGGGGACTTCACATAATGGTCTTGGAAGACCTAGGGAACTCATCCTAGAATCTTCGAGGCCTACTCGTGCCACGTGTAGATAGTGTCCCATTCCACTACCTACACGTTGTAGAACCTATCCAATAATATAGTGCATATCCCACGTGATGAGAATAGACATTAACCGACATAGACCATACTAGTTAGGTATGAAATCCGGTGTCATAAGGACCCCACATCGTGGAAGGTATCCTACTTGGCAAAGGTAGAACTAGGACACATCCCATGTTGGCACATGGTTAAGGAAATCAAGGGCTTATTTGTACTCTAGTCTCATACTCAAGTATAGCTACTACCACAAGCATATCCACTCGGTGTTTTTCCTTTGTTCTCATAGAGTAATTTCATTCGCATAAAGGTATTTGAGAAGGTACCATTTCTTAGTTTTACCAACTCATAATACCACTACCAAGGGATCCAAAAGCTTCTACCGATCAAGTTCATTACTATAGCTCTTATGACTTTTTTAGAGATGGTTTCATGTCGTTCCAGCACATCTACATCTAAGTCCATCATTCCACTCAAGAAGGGCACCATTACGGTCTACCTATCAAGGCTTCTTTATTAACTTTATTTTCATATTCAAGGTTCCATATAAGTCTTTCCTAGAAGGGCACCACTTTAGGTCTACCGATCTTATACTTTCATTCATACATTCATTCAATACCATTCAAGTACCAAGTAGGGACAACTAAGTCTACCTAAATAAGCTACCGTATCAACATTTAGAGACTCTTTATAGTCTATCATCTTTATATACCATCATTTAGAGGGATCATACGTTCACCTCACACATGCACATACACCATATCATCCTTCACATTGTACATGTATACAAGTTATAACATGATGATACTACAATTCACATAATAATGCCGACAAGGCCATGTTCATAGCATATATAACAATTAAACACCGCCACCATAAGTGAACCATACCAATCAATAACAATTTGATATCACTTCAATATATAAACAAGGGAATTAGGTCAACTCACCACCTTCCAACAGTCAACATCACCATTCCTTAGCCTTTCCAACCAATTCACATAACAATAGATCTTACCAATAACAATATACACAAGACTAAACCAAAAACTCATCCATATTAATGATCCAACAATACTCAATACAAATATCAACATTATAAAGCAAGTTATGACCAATTCTAACAATATTCAATATATAATTCAATAGACCATAACAATCTACACATGAATTCAATACAATTAAGTCATGATCAATTCATCTACTTTAGAGACAAAATTAGGAATTCAAGGAATACATGAGTTCATGGAAGTTTTTCTCATAAAACCATCAATTTACGATGATTATTTCATAAAACATCAATTCAAACCTTTTCATGTAAGAACCCATGATTAGAATCAAAAATAACATTTCAAGTTTTTTTGAAGATCTTTGAAAAGCCTTTGGAAGTGGCTCCTTGAATGAGAGAAGAATCAAGGATGAAATCATACCTTATTGGGAATCTATCCATGAAATTTGGATTGAAACTTGAAGAATTTGATCTTCTTCCTTGGAGCTTCAAAGCTTCATCAATGGAGGTTTTGGAGAGAAGGAATAGAGAGCTTTTGATTTCAACTTGAGGGTTTTGTTTTGATTGGTGAATTTAGGGTAGAATTGACTCAAAAACCGTTTATAATAAATCCACAAATTACCCAAAACTCCCTACATTAATTGGACCTTTTAACCAAGTCTAATTTGACTTAAAAACGACGCGACCAAATCTGGGACATGGCTGCGCGTCGCAGGGACACCTCTAAATCTTGGTTCTGGAATTTAATTTGAGGCTGAATGGTTCATATTGAGCCTGCGTCGTAGGGAAAAAATATTTCCCTTTAAGTGTGGGCTGCGCAACGCGCATGCAGCTTCAAAAATAGGTTATCTGGTCGCTGCCTTAGCAGACTTCTTGCCACACCTAAGGTCCGCCTCAAGGAACATTTGGTTGGTCCTTAAGGAGTTGTGCCCAGATGTTTTGACCCTAAACATGTCCCTCTAGGTTTTAGGGTCATCCCCACTGATTTTAGACTCCAAAAAACACCTTAAAACATGCACATCAAACAAGGACACACTAGCACACCAAAAGACTAGGTTCCAAACGTATTGGTCGTCCTTTGACGTTTGAGTTGGAAACTCTTTAAAACTTACTTATAAATATATTCTTCATTATTTTTAAAAGTTTTTAACTCAATAACTCACGTGAAGCTCTAATTTATCTTAGTTCATTTTGAGGGTTGTGACACTTTATCTCCTCGGTCCTCAGCTTTCGAACATCACGATCCAGAATTGCAATCGGTTCCTCCGCATACTGAAGGAATTTGTCTTAAAAAATTAAGTCCTACTAATATCTGTCCCCATGATACTTCTTCAACATGGACACATGGAACACTAGATGGACTCCAGAAAGGCTATGCGGTAAAGCCAACCTATAAGCCACTAGCCCTAAACAATCTAAAATCTCAAATGGACCGATGTATCTACGACTAAGATTGCCCTTCTATCTGAATCTCATCATACATTTCATGGGTGACATCTTTAGAAGAACTTGCTCACCAGTTTGAAATGCCATGTCCCTTACCTTACGGTCCGCATACTTTTTATGCTGACTCTGGGCTGCTAGAAGCTTAGCTTGGATACTTCTTACATTATCCTAATCATATTTCACCAAATAAACTCCCATAAGTTTCACATCTCCAGCCTTAAACCACCCCATGGGTGATCGACATACCCTCTCACAAAGTTCCTCGAACGATGCCATGTCATGCTGGAGTGGTAACTGTTATCATAAGAGAACACACACAACGGTAGAAACTTATCCCAATGACCTCCAAAGTCAGTACACATGCCCTAAACATATCCTCGAACACTTGAATAGTTCTCTCTGGTTGCCCGTCCATCTGTGGATGGGATGTTGTGCCAAAAATCAGTTGAGGGCCCAACTCCCTTGCAATTTCCCCAAAACTTGGATCTGAATTGTGTATCACATTATGAATGGGGCACCTCATGGCGCCTCACTATTTCGTTCACATAAACTTTATCCAATTCCTGAGCATTATTGTCTACTCTAACTGGAATGAAATGGGATGACTTAGTCAGTATGTGAACCACCACCCAAATGGAGTCAAACTTTTCGAAGGTTTTGGGAAAACCAACTACAAAATGCATAGCTATGCTTTCCCACTTCCATTCAGGGATTGACATTCCTTGAAGAAAACCTACAGGCCTTTGTTGCTCATACTTTACCTGTTGACAATTTTGGCACTTAGCCACAAACTCAGCTATGTCTTTCTTCATGCCAAGACACCAATAAAGTCGTTTTAAGTCTCGTACATTTTTGTTACACACAAATGAATGGAATACTGAAAACCATGAGATTTTGTCAATATCTTCTAGATCAAGTCATCCACTCGGGGAACACAAATTCGTACACCACCCATCCCAAGTGTCACATCTTATGCATTTCCAAACAATGTCTTCTTTCTGAGCTCATTCGAACTCTCATCCTCAAACTTCTTAGCTTTGATCTTCTCAATAAAAGTGGGCCTAATCTCAATGCTGCCTAACAACCCACCTTTCTCTAAGATACCTAAGGGTATGAACTAGACTCCAAAGCTTGAATCTCATTTGCCAAAGGTTGTTTGTACACTAATACACTCAAATTACACCTCCCTAAAAAAGCATAAGCGATCGTTATCAAGTAAATGAATCCAACTTGTAGATTGGGGTCGATCCGACAAGGAAAATGGTTTAGACTTAAACTTAACTCACAATTTTATTCGTTTAGCCAATGTATTTCTAAAAACAAGTAATCAAAGGATGGGGGGGGGGGGGATTTGTCAAACAAATTCAGAAAATTGTATAAGTAATCAATGAGCAAGATTCAAACTGTAGTTGTTATCGAGATGATGAGAAAGTAACTAGGGCGTAAGTGTTCCCCATAAGTTCATAATGCGGTAATCCTAGTAATATCAATCCCTTCTAGTTTGTTACATGCAAAGTGATTAGTTAAGTATCTCTAAATCCTTGGTCCGACATCTAGAGAATATCACCCAGCACCTTGGTTAGTCTACATGTGTATAATTTACTAACCCTTACCTTTACCTCATATTAAATATCACATCTATGTATGGCTTAGTTTTCACCTCCCCCCCCCCCCCCCCCCGCCCCCCAACTATCGACATTAGACTATTAGATAGTATCACACTAAATCTATGCTGATAATTCTTTTCTTATAACTACCTCCTTCGTCTAGCAAGTAGAAAAAAGGCGAGTTGTAATGTGTGCACTTGTTCAAAACACTTCTAAAAGAAAGAATTACCAATGCATGCAATAACACTATTCAAGAATTACTTAATTACTATTCATACATTGTTAATGGCTCATGCTTCCAAAAATCCTAGTTGTGGATTTAGTTACCCATATTGGCAAGATCACAATTCATTGATGTAGATGAAGAAATCATGAACTTACGTAATAACAAGAATAAACCCAAAATTTCAATTTGAATTTCAAAGCCAAAATCATCAAAACGTACTTTACAAATCAATAATTGCCAAAGTTTGCAAACTTGATCTCCAGAGACAAGAACTAAACAATAACAATAATGTCTAACCCCCAAAAATGAAGTTTACATACCATATTTATAGAAAAATAATTCCTAACTAAAAAGGAAAAGAAAAAAGGAAATAAAGTTTCAACACGTGTCTTTAATCTACGACACTGACCAACATTCAGTAGGTCAATCTACGGTCCATAGGTCCCTTCCGTGGCTCAAGACTCGAGCAAATTTTCAGTCTTCAAAAACAAATATTTTCTAACCCAATCTACATATCAACAATACGGACCGTAGATCCTCGTCGATCACTTATGTGGTTCCACACTTAGTAAAGAATGCCCTGATCTTCAGCCATGCCTTGCCTGTCCATCTACGACACATCACTGGACCTACGGTCCGTAAGTTAGCTCCGTGGATGCCCTTTTCTACATTTCTTTTAGTTGTGTCTCCAGTTCTTTGCGTCTGAACTTATCTCCTGCAAACATAAGAAAAACACATAAAACCCATACAAAATGGCCTTAGACACACACAACTCTTAAGTGAAATGTATTAAAAATACCGTAAAATCCAGTACATTAACACCCTCAACTTAAAATCTATGTTTTTCCTCAAGCGGCGCACTAAGACTCTAAACGACACTTGTATAGAAGTAAGCAATTCAATCACAAGAAATTACATGGCTCTCTATCCCGTCTATTTTTTTTTGTGTGTGGAAATGCTTTCTCTTGGGCTCGACAAGCTAATTTGTGCGGATCAAAATATGACAAAGATCTACAACTCAACACACAACATACACTATGTTACTATCCCCAAGGTACCAACTTTCCGACAATGTCACAAGTGCCCTTACTTCAAATGAACTTTCTTTTTCACATAATAAATATGATTTTGAGTACAAGGGTTCATTCAAGACTCACGCTCTGAAGTAACTTAAATTTATAGTTAGTGCTTAATACCATAGGCTTGCTCTTATTTTCACTGCTTAGACTCTCAAAACTAGGTTCCAGGATCACTATAGGACTTTCTTGGCTTGTAACGTAGGCTCAGGGTCAGGTGTGATACATTTGGATACTTTTAATGACTTTCTGCCCTCCTTGACATTACATTAGGCTTTTATACCTCTTTTAGCCCTATTTTCAACATCCTACGTTTTTATCCTCTTTCCCTTGATTTCTTTCAACTTTGGATGTGACTTTCAACTTTGTAGCTCTTTTATTTTTCAGTTTTTCTTTAATTTTTCTCACTTTATTTCACACAAAGTCACATCCCCTCTTTTCTTGTATTTTTTAACACTAAACTCTTTTCATACCCAATTTTCTTTAGATTTCTTCTTTCATGGCCACCCTAAACTTAGGGATTTTCCATTAGTGGAGGTGCACAATACTCGATGTTGGATTAAGGCCAAGATTGAGATTACTTTGGCATTATCCACCCTCAACATAGTCTTTTGGCCTAAGTTGAGGTGCACATGTCCAAGGATGGACCGAGGCCAACACAGTAGATTACGGGAAGGTGAGTTAGGCGTTAAGAAAGAAATAGTCTCATTAAGTCTCAAAGCATTTGGATCAACAGGAACATTTCATTTGGTTGGATTCTTTTAGGCATTTGGTGGACTTTTTAGAACAAGGACATATGATCACTTCCTAGACTCTAGAGTAGATTACCTTAGCAACCGAGTAAGTTCTAGATTAGAAAAAAAACTTTTTGAACAATCAATTATTCTGACACACTCTTGGCACATAGTTCCATTATCAGATTATCAGACTAACCAGTTCAAGTTAGAGCTTAAGTCATGAAATTAAGTTAGTTCATTATCATGTCATACACAGAGCCAACACAGTCAACTCATTCTAGCCTACTGATTTAGCACATATCTCAATTTTTTTTTGACCAGAATCATTTTTTCAATTAAACTTATGCCATCATGCTTTATTCTTTCTCATGCTTCTACACATACAATCCTAACACATGCCGGTTCAACAGAAATTAAGTAGTCTCTTGGGGAAAAAAAACACATGCAAGAAAACCCCAAGAGAGGATTATGAGTTGGGTTACTCAGAATTCACCCTATTACTCACAATCCATTTACCCCCCCCCCCCCCAAAACAAAAATAGCCAATGAATAAAAAGTAAAGACTAATGTATTGGGTGAAGCAGACTTGTGGCACATAGCGATGAAGAACAATCAACAAGTGGGTGTGTCTGGTTTCTTGGACCCTGTTGGAACAACACTTGGGTTACCTATTAGTGCCCGCATCAGCAATCATAACACCATCAGTAGTGTTGTCAATCGGTCACTCTGCACCCTCATTGGTTCTCACATCATCCGCCACAGTAAGCAGAACCTCCGTCTAGGGCATAGAACTCGATGCCCCCACAACAATCTCTCTAGCCTTTTGCTGACGCAACTGCTCATCCAATATAGAGTCTTTCTTGGCCTTCTTCTCCTACTTGCACTGCCTCTCATTGGATTTTTCCTCCTCCGTTCAGTGGTGCAAGTAGATCAGTGCCTTTTACCATGGGCACGAGAAGGTTCAAGCTTATCCTCCTCGGCATCTACACTGAATAGTGCATCCAAGATTGTATCATCGCCTAACGTAGAGGGTGAAACCTGTGGCTGAACACCCGGTGTGGCAAGGATGGTATCAACATAGTCCTATAGACTAGCTAACTCGGTACAGAACAAGGTCGAATATGTAGTGGGGGCCGATCACTCAAGGAATCTAAACTCGAATGCATCTAAGTTCTTATGAACAACTTGGACCTTTTGATCCACTATGGCCTCTATCCTCTTCTCTACTCTTGCCTCAGACCTGTCAATCGGTTTCCGACTACAAGAATTGTATTCAATTCATATCTAATTGGTCTTAGATTGATAAATCTATATTGAATTTACTTATATTCATTGAGTATTATGATTTATGTATTGAATTGATGTTCATGGCCATGGGTAAGAGCCTTATGGTATTGAATTGGATGGTTTAGCTTTGGTTTGAAGTGGTGAGATGAATTGGGTGGTACGCTTCCCTAAATCTCTTATTATTATGTATAGATATTGTAATTTATCTCTTGGATTATATGTGATTTGTTTGGTCTACTTATGGTGGCGGTGTTATGTGAATTGATGTGGCCTTGTCGACGTAATTTTAAGTATTATGATGATCATGGCCTTGTCGGCACTACGTGAAGTAATATGTTGATTGTGTAGTTGATTATGTAAAGTATGATCATATCTACCTATATGTGGAGTAATGTGAAAGTATGTGTTCTTCTATTGATGTTATTTAGGTGATCATGTTAGACTAATGACTATGTGTTCATGTGTGTAGTCTTAGAGTTGAATATATGGTTGTTCCTACTTGGCTATATGAGTCTATTTTATTGATGATGATATAGTAGTATATAGGGTGACTTTAAGATGATAATGATTGTTCCTATGTGCTTCTAGAATGACATGTAATATGTGCTAAAGTGATGTATGTTGTGTCTTGTTTAGGTAGACTTGTGTCCCTTACTTGATACATGTATGAATGTGAATATGTGATGTCTTGACTTAGGAAGCTAAAGCGTCTTAGTCTTGAATGTATGAATGATGTGAGACCTTGAATGTTGATAAGAAGGTTCTTTATGTGAAACCTTGAACCTAGTAGGTAAGGTTATGAAACTTGAAGTCGAAAGCCGTAATGGTATCCTTCATATAATGAATGATGGACTTAAGGTTGATTGTCTGGAACAATATCATATCAATACTTAGGAAAGTCATAATGAGCTTCTTGTCGCCATTGGAAGGTATCCCCTAGAGGACCTCTTTGGTAGGGTAAATGTAATTGGGTTATGAACTTGATATGGAACCCCTTTGTATGAACCTTAATGTGAATTAATCTATGAGAACGAAGTCTAGCACCGAGTGAGTATGGTAAGGGAATTAGCTCTAATGAAGCATGAGACTAGAGTACAAAGTAAGCCCTTCATATTGCTTAACCATGTGCCTACATGGGATGTGTCCAAGTTCTACCATTGGCAAGTAGAACAACCTCATCGGAGTAGGATAGAACTCCGGATTCCATGATTTGCTACCATGGTCTATGTGGGTTATTGTCTATTCTCATCATGTGGGATACCCATTAGCATTAGAGAAGTTCTATGAGGTTTAGGTGGTGGTATGGAACGCTATCTAGACATTGCCCAATAGGCTTTGAAGATGTTAGTGAGAGTCCCTATGTCTTCTTCAAGACCATTACTTGAATGTCCTTATGTGATGAATGTCTCTTAAATGAACTAAGGAATGTAATGACTTACGTTAAGAAAACATCTTAAACGAATAAGTTCTTATCTAGAGTAGTTAAGGGTTGTCTAGTTAAGGAATGAAGGGGGCATAGGAATTGGTCACTTCATCTCTTATTTAGATAAGTCTTAATAATGATTCTAGTTAATGAATGTGATTGATTATGTCGACATGATCCTAACCTAGGTAAGTCTTAAGGATTACTTAGGTAATCTTAAAGCGGTCAATTATAAACATTCTCTTCTTGAGTTACTTGAGTAGGTCATTTGATAACCTTTGAAAGGGAGAATGTCATGTTTGATGTATGTTATGGTATTAAGTGAGAATGATTCTATCTTAGGTAGTCTATAGGATCCCTTGTGTGTGTGTGAAAGAGATTGTATGGGCGGTCGCTTCACAACTCACCCAAGTGAACCTTAGAATCACCTTTGCTAGGAGGATCTCATGTTCGTGTGCTTGATGTATTGTAAGTGTGTATATGTCTCATTCTATGTAGTCTTAAGGATCGTTTAGGCATGCTTTGAGAGGGTGTATGGGCGGTCTCTCTTTGTATGACTTAAGTGAGTCTTAGGATATCTTTTAGTGGGTTGACTACATGCTAGAAGATGTCAAATGTGAAGGTTAAGCACTTCATTATGAAAGTGAGGGAACATCACTGTACAGTAAAGTAGTTCACTGGAAAGTGGGCATGAAAATGTGATTAATTGCTTAAATGATTTCTTATTTATTTCTAAAGTGATAAATGTTGTTCTTATGATTATAGTATGATGTTTTAATCAAAATTCATGAAAAGCATGTGATTGACTAAATGTCCCTTTTTCATGGTTTTTGCATGGCTTCCATACTTAGTACATCTAATGTGCTAACCCCTTCTTTTCCCTTTTTGACTAAAGTGTAGGGAATTGGAAGTATTGATATGCCATGGAGGATGGATATGTTTCTAAGGCTTGAAGATGAAGTATTGGTGAGTCCTCATCGATTCGAGGACAATATCCACATGTTCCTTACTGTCTTAAGTCTTTATTTTATGTCTTGTATGGGCTTAGTCCCAAGTATTGTATACTCTAAAGTTTAGATGGTTCAAGGGGTTATTGTAAAGGTTTAATGTTTTAATGAAAGTCTTCCGCTTGTGTATTGTTTATGAAAATATTTCTTCGTGTGTGAAGAAAGTTTTAAATTCTTACTCATTTTAGTATGTCTATTATATAATGAATGGTATGAATGGTTTAGATGAGACTTCTTGAAGTCTCATTTGCCGTGTGACGAACTCAAGTATGCTCTAACTTCTAGGGTGTACTTGAGGGTCGTGACAGAGGGGTGTCTGTAGATGAGCTCTATGCCCCACTGGTGGCCTGAGAGGAGGAGGCTGCGGATTCATCCATACGGGTTGGAGGGACAGGATCATCTCCTAGTATTTTCTCCACAACATCTACAAAGTCAGAATCCATAATTGGTACCTCAACCTGCGACTCTCTACGTGGTGCCGCCACATTCATGTCATTCTTAATGAGGCCTATGTACAATGTACCTGTAGGCTAGATCAACTTGTCATAGTTCCAAATAGGCACTCCCGCATCCCTGCATATTGGAAAATAAGACAAGGTAATGGGTAAGTGGTGAAGGCTTTGAAAGCCCTCTCATGTATCTCCACAATTAGCATGCAGGCAAAATCAATCTCAAATATCGCCACTAATGATGCAACCATCACCACTCTGTCCTAAGTAAGCGCATTGTCGGCCTTTCTGGGAGAAATCTGATTTTTAACCAAGAGCAAAAAAATTATCCACATAGGAAGCATAAAACTCCCTCACAATCTCCTCGTTGTAGGTGCCTGGGTTATGAGCCATCCATTCATATTTGTGATGTTGAAATAACCAGTGGATTTCTGGCAAAGTATGGAGGATACCAGTGAGGACTCTGCGCTCCTCAGTAATAGTCTGAGCCATTTTCTCTTTTTCATTGACCATCTTGGATTCATTGTAGATCTGTCACTAGACCTCCACACACCATCTGTTAGGTTCGTCAATCGCGACTCAGGCTTAGTATTATATGGCACTAGCACCTTTTCAAAATTGGTGTCCTCATTAGTCGAAGTAGCTTGACCATGTAAGCTCGAGTCGGTAGCGGATACCGACTCAAACCCAACAATAGAGTCGGACTTAGAATCGGAAGCAGACCTAGTCGTTGACCCAATCAGTGTATCCTCCTCGTCAGACTGGGAGGCAGTGATTACGTTGGTGTTCACCTTCTTGGTCTTGTTCCGAGTAGCCCTAGGTGCTGCACGTGGTGTCCTCCCAGTGGCGGGGACATATTTGGGGTCCCTCTCCATCTCCGGGTCATTAAAAATCAGTTGGCGGGAAGGTCTAATTGAATTGGACCTACCCCCCTTTGTAGCTGGCCCTTTCTTGGGAGCCATCGTACTTGTGCGGGAGTTGTTAGTACCCAATACAAAACTAAAACACACTCCAAATATTTTTATAATTAATAACAAAAAATAAAAATATAGAAAATTTCTGTTAGCATATTATAGTGACAATCTACGGTAGGGACCTATCCCTCCTTAAATTAGAGGTACCAAAAAGGTAATCTCTGATGGAAACCAAGGTTGTGCAGAACGGTCCGTAGATCAATCTACAGACCATAGTCCACAACCGTGGTTTCATACTTTGTGAAATTTGCCAAGTGCCTCCATCCACGGACCTAATCTATGGTCCGTAGACTGATCTATGATCCGTAAACGGGGTCTCGTGGATGGGGTCTGTGCCAGGTACCATATTTATCTCCATTTTAAACCCAACCTTCATGCCATTTTAAACAATATCCTAATCTATTCATGCATTTCAACATCAATCATGCTAGTTTATCATTCTAGGGGTTCCAATTACTCAATTTTATAATTATTTCAAACAACTTTGCAACCCTATGTCAAAACTTACATATAGACCACTTTTTCATTGTTTTATACCATAACTAAACACAATCACTGACCGTAGTCCCAGGGGTGTTTGTACTTCAAAATTAGCATGCATTTACAGGCACTTAACTACCCAAGGTCAAGACCTGACTCCCGACTTTCTATAATCAATCTATGAATCAAAATTCAAATTCAAGGGAATGTCTATTACCTTATAAGAAATAAAGAGTGGGGTGATTGTGTGATGAGACTAATCATGCAATACCACAAGAATTGCCTTGTTGCACCAATTCGGGACACCAAATTTTGGAAAATGGGAGATAAGAGGGTTTAGGGGAAAGAAGTGAATGTGGGAATGTGGGGGATGAATTTAGGGTGGATGATGATGTATTGATGATAATAAAAAGAGATTTTAGTGATTGAGAATGGGAAGAATTCGTTAGAGGGAATTTTTATGAAGTGGGAAATGATTTTAAAATGAGGGGTTTTAAATTAAAGGCAAGGCGAGTCAGGACGGGCAGTCTAGGGTTTGGACCTACAAGACCCCGCTTACTCTCTGTAGGTAGATATACGGTCTTTATATTGAGACCGTAGATCACTTTCACCCTTAGAAATACTTAGACGATTTACCTAGGATATAAGGACACCATTTATAGTCTGTAGATTGAACTACGGACCGTCGATGGGGTCCATAGACCTCTACACCAGACCTTTTATTGCAGATTTTTCATTGCACACCTGCACATGTAGCAACCATTAGGCCATTCATTTTTACATTTTCTAGACTCTTTTTAGACACGGACCCTATGCTACACTAAAACAAAAATTAAAATACCTATTTTATTGAGTACAAAGAATTAAATATACAAAGAAACTACTAAACATAATGCAGAAATCTATCATTCCCTAGATTTTACACCTTGGGTCGACTCCCAAGCAGCGCTTGATTAAACATCGAGGCACTACGCTGGCCTCTTGATTACTCAAACTTCATCAATATAGTAGGCCTCAATTACTTCTTGCACACTCTCTGCGTTTTCTAGATGAAGCTTGATCCTCTGCCCATTTACCTTGAACCTTGTTCCCTCATTGTTTTCGAGCTCCACTGATCCTTGTGGAAACACATTCTTGAGTAAGAATGGTCCAGTCCACTTGGACTTGAGATTGAACGAAAACAAGTGCAACCTACAGTTAAATAGAAGCACAAGATCCCCCACAAAAAAATCTCGCTTTTCAATCCTTTGATCATGGTACTATTTAATTTTCTCTTTATACAAGGCTACACTTTCATAGGCTTTTAGGTGAAACTCATCAAGCATATTCAAGTCATTCACTCTTTGATTAGACGCGGCACCCCAATCCAAATTTAGCTTTTTCATTTCCCACATAGACTTATGCTCAAGTTCTACCGGCAAATGGAAAGACTTCGCATATACAAGTCGGTATTGAGGCATACCTATTGGGAGTCTTGTATGCAGTGTGATAGGACCATAGAGCATCGTCAATCTTCCTCGACCAATCTATTTTATTGGCGTTTACAGTCTTCGCAAAAATTTGCTTCAACTCTCTGTTGGACACCTCAACTTGTCCACTAGTATGCGGATGGTAAGGAGTGGCTACATTGTGGCAGACACCATATTTCTCAAGTATTTCTTTGAACAACTTATTGAAAAAGTGAGAACCTCCATCACTGATAATCGCTCTAGGGGTACCAAATCTAGAGAAGATATTCTTTTCCAAGAATGTTGTGACACTCTTTTCTTCATTGTTGGAGAGCACAATTGCCTCCACCCATTTTGATACATAATCAACTGCAACAAGAATATACTTCATCCCATTCAATCTCACAAATGACCCATAAAATCAATGCCTCATACATCAAACAACTCAATCACCAATATCGGATTCATAAGAAGCTCTTGCCTCTTTGAAATTCCTCCTTCTCTTTGGCAACGGTCGCAAGACATGGCAAAGTCATGAGCATCTTGGTGTATGGTGGGTCAGTAGTATGCACACTGCAAGATCTTATGCGCAGTCCAAATACCACTATGGTGCCCCCCAACAGGCGATGAATGACACGCCTTAAGTACATGAACATCTCAACCTCGGGCACACAACGACGAATAATCCTATCAGCACAACTACGATAGAAGTAAGGATCATCCCAAAAGAACTTCTTCATATCATACATAAACTTCTTATTTTGGTGAAAATAAAAATCCGGAGGCACCAAATCACTTTCTAAATAGTTAGAAAAGTATGTGAACCAAGAAATCAAATCTTGAGAGGCCACCGATACATGTTCGTCTGGAAAAGCATCATTAATTTCAGCCCTATCAGCAATCTTGAGAAAAGCTTCATCCTCCAATCTAGACAAGTGATCGGCAACCTGATTCTCTGTCTCCTTTCTATCTTTCACCACAAAATAAAATTCTTGCAAGAAACACCCATCTAATTAGTTGCGGTTTTTCATCCTTCTTAGCCATCAAATACCTCATTGCCGAATGGTCAGTATGCACTATGACCTCAGTACCAAGCAAGTAAGATCAAAATTTCTTGAATACATATACCACTGCAAGAAGATCTTGATCAGTCATGATGTAATTCTTCTGGGCTGCGTTTAGTGCTTTGCTTTTATAGTTAATCGGGTGAAGTATCTTTTCACGCCTTTCTGTCAATACTATTCCAAGCTCCCCAATTGCGTCACACATGACCTCAAACGATTCCCCCCAATCTGGTGCAATAATGATTGGAGCATATACTACCGTTTTCTTCAACTCTCCAGACGCTCTCAGACAAGCATCATCAAAGTAAATATTACTCTCCTTTTCAAGTAGTTTGCACAACGGATGTGCAATTTTTGAGAAATCTTTTATGAACCTCCTATAAAATCCAGCATGCCCTAGAAAACTTCTCACATTTTTAATGGAGATAAGAGGGGGAAGCTTTTCTATTACCTCAAGTTTAGCTCTATCAACCTCAAAACCTTACTCAGAGATTTGATGCTCAAACACTATACCTTTTTTCACCATAAAGTTGAACTTCTCCCAATTTAGCATTGAATTACAGTGTTCAGACCTTTTAAGTACCTCGGCCAAACTATCCAAACATCGATCAAACGAGTCATGTACCCCTGAGAAATCATTCATGAACACCTCAATAGTGTCCTCCACCATATCAGAAAATATCGACATCATACAACGCTGGAAGGTCATTAGAGCATTGCACAACCCAAATGGCATGTGTTTGAAGGTTAAAGTCCCATAGGGCAAAGTGAAGGTGGTTTTCTCTTGTTCTTCCGCATCTATAGAAATTTCATTGTAGACCTAATAACCATCAAAGAAATAGTTTAACCCTTACCCGCAAGTCTATCCAACATCTGGTCCATGAATGACATCAAAAAATGGTCCTTCTCTGTCCAAGCGTTCAACATTTTGTAATCCATGAAGACTCTCCATCTGGTCACGGGCTTCATCTGAACAAGCTCGTTTCTCTCATTAGAAACCATAGTAATACCACTCTTCGTAGGCACCCACTAAACATGACACACCCAACTACTATCTACAATGGGATAAATAACTCTAATATTCAACCACTTGATGATCTTCTCGTTAACTACCTCTTGCATAGACGAATTTAGTCTTCGCCAGTGCTTGATACTAGGCTTGTGATCTGGCATGAGTTGGATTTTTTTAGAAGAAATATCGGGGGGGGGGGGGGGGGATAATAATATCCCCAATAGTCCACCCTATAGCTCGCTTGAACCTTTTCAACACCTTAACCTAGCACTCTACTTGTCTCCTATTCAAATTTGCCGCAATAATGACAGACAAGGTATCGTCTTTCCCCAAGAATAAATACCTCAAATGTGATGGTAGAGCCTTAAACTCCAATTTAGATGCTTCTTCAACAGACGGTTTTGTCGGTGGGAACTCACAATTTTTCATATCTAGCGCCAACATATTTGGTTTCGCCCAATATTTTAACCTATCAAGTGCGGCAACCAATTCTGCATAGTCTTCAATACCATCACTCACAAAGTTCATCATAACCACTGCTAGTGACTCAATACCCAATATCTTTTCAATCTGCACCTCAGACCCACTCTCAACTCTATATGTTATAGTAGATACTGATTGGATCTCACCACTCTACTTTATGGACCTATAAATGTTGAAAGTTGTTTCTTCATTGTTGAGTCTGAACTTCATCTGCCCTTTGTCAATATCAACCAACACACGCCCGGTGGTGAGGAATGGTCTCCTAAGAATGATGGGAACCTCAAAGTCAACCTCAAAATCAAGAATAACAAAATCCACCGAAAACATGAATGAGTCCACTTTTACTAGCACATCATGGACTACGCTAATGGACCTCTTCCCAATTCTATCGGCCATGAGCAACCACATCGTAGTTGGTTTGGATCTCCTAATCCAACATCTTATAGATGGACAACAACATGAGATTTATTCTAGCACCAAGATCACACAATGCCTACATTAACCAAATGGTACATGGGATAGTGAAGGCACAAGGATAGCAACATCACTAGAAGGTTGTAACCTATCATCATCTTCAAAACTCACGGACCTCTTATTTGTCACTATGTTTTTCATAAACTTTGCATACCCAGGCATTTGCTCCAAAACTTTTATCAACGGGACATTGACGGAAAGCTTCTTCAATATTGGAATAAACCTGTGGTATTTTTCTTCTTAGGTCTTCTTTGCTATCCTTGTGGGAAAGGAAGTAGAGGTCTAGGTATGGGAACAATTTTTCTCAGTTTCCACCACTTCTTTCTTTGTCGCATTCTCAGCATTCTCAGACTCTCCACTATTCTTGATCACATCATCATCTTTACTAGTTGTAATTTCCACTCCAGACGGCATAGGTGGATCAATGGTGTGCTTACCCCCGCGAGTAGTTACTGTCATACAATGCCCATCATTCTTTGGATTATGGATGATGTTGCTTGAAGAATGACAGGTTGATTTGGGTTCACTGTGGTAGACAACTGAGTCATCAGCTGCTCAAGATGCTTTATTGACACTACATGGGCATCATTTTTTTGACCAATAACAGACAACTCATTTCACATCTCCTTCACATTTTCATCAATCGCATCAAACCTCATCATCATCTGTTGCATCATATCCTCAACCATATTACCTCCAGCTTCCCTAGGACCAGATTCCCAATTTTGAGGAGGAATATAAGGTCCAACCCAATTATTCCTGTAGCCATAGTTGTTCAGGTTGTAGTTGTTATTGCGATTGTAGTTCATATCCCGGACATATTGGCCCTCTCAGTTGAAGTTGACATAGTTCCATTTTGTTTCCTTGACATTGAGCCCAATTTTCATGTTGGAACAATGGGAATGATCGAAAACCCCCCACCTGGTCATTTACCGCATAAGCATCCTCTTCATAGTAACACTTCTCAACCAGTGGTGGATTTCTAATCAAGAAATTCAGAGCATTTACCTTATCACCACAATTGCTCACATGCTTCAATACCAACCCTAATTGAGTTCTCATGTGCGCCATATCCTGACGAATATCATCTGCGGATTGGTTAGCTGTCGCTTGGACTGCAAATGTGTTTCTCCCACTATATGACTTTCTAGTGATCCAAACTTTGTTGTTCTAAGAGATGTTCTTTAGTTTCTCCGCAATTTGCTCAAAAGTGCATTCATCATATGAATACCCAGCAATAGTATTAAGCACTGCCTTACTGTTGTCATCCTACTCTAGATAGCAGTATTCTTCAGCGACTCATCATCAATGCGGTGATTCGGAACACTTCTTAGGAAAGCGGTGAACCGATCCCAAGAACTACTAACAGACTCTCCAGGTAGTGTCATGAAGTTGTTTAGCTTGTTCTTTTTATTCAGCTTCTTGGACACTGGAAAGAATTTTGCTAAAAACGCATTCTTCAGTTGCTCCCATGTATAGATTGAGTTGTAGGGTAGCTCATTGAACCAAACAGCCGCATCACTATTCAATGATAGAAGGAATACTCATAGTCCAATCACGTCCATGTCCCAGTCCGGTCGACCTACACAACTTTTGCAAACCATCCTTAGTTTGACTATGTGAGCATGAGGGTCACCCGATGGCTACTCTGCAATAAGCCTCTCGGTGTAAGGATCTGCATCAAGATGCTAGTCACCACAAAGGTATGCCCCAGTGGTAGAGAAGGTATGACAAGTGGTCCATCAGAATCAACAATATCAAAGTTGGCCCTATAGGTGTCATGTGGTCATGGACCTGGTGGCTCCTGCACCCTCAATGCATCTCCCTGTTGATTCTCAGCTGGATCCTGATTATTTTTATTCACAACCCTAGGAGGCTAAAACCCAGCACCATCACCTAATTCTCTTCTAATAGGGTTAACTAGTGCTCCCTGGTTATTCATTCTCTGTAGTGTTCTATTCAGTTCTGGATCGTAAGGAGTAAGTGGTTCTCCTTTACTCTGTGTACTTGGCATACACTAGATTATGCAACCTGAGGGAGACAAAAACAAAAATAAAAAGTATAATTAGGAAATATTTGACTAAAGTTCAATGAAGTAGTTAAACTTAATCTAAAAGACACTTTCCCCGGCAGCGACATCAAAATTTTATACGCTCAAATTACACCTTCTTAAAAAAGCATAAGCGATCATTATCAAGTAAGGAACCCAACTTGTAGATTGGGGTCAATCCCACAAGGAAAATGGTTTAGACTTAAACTGAACTCACAATTAAATTCTCTTAGCCAATATATTTACGAAATCAAGCAATTAAATGGGGGATTTGTGAAACAAATTAAGAAAATTGTATAATGAATCAGTGAGCAAGATTCAAACTCTAGTTGCTATTAAGATGAGAAAGTAACTAGGGCATAAGTGTTCCCCATAAGATCATAACATGTTTAATCCTAGTAATAGCAATCCCTTCTTAGTGTGTTACATGCAAAATAATAAGTTAGGTATCTCAAAATACTTGATCCGAAATCTAGAGAATTTCACCCCGCACCTTGGTCTCGCTACGTGTGTATAATTTACTAACCCTTACCTTTACCTCATACTAGACATCACATCAATGTATGACTTAGTTTTCACCCTCACACTAATTAACATTAGACTATTAGATAGTATCAGACTAAATCTATGTTGATAATTCTTGGTCATGCAAGTAGCAACAATGTGATTTCTAACGCGTGCACTCGTTAAAAAGACTTCTAAACCAAAGAATTACCAATGTATGTAATAACACTATTCAAGAATTGCTTAATTACTATTCATACTTTGTTAATCGCTCATGGTTCCCACAACCCTAGTTGTGGATTCAGTTACCCATATTGGCAAGATCACAATTCATTCTTTTAGATGTAGAAATCATGAACTTACGTAATAAGAAGAATAAACCTAGAATTTCAACTTGAATTGCAAATCCAAAATCTTTAAAACATACTTTAGAAATCAATAATTTCCAAAGTTTGCAAGCTTAATATCCAAAGACGAGAACTAAATAAGAACAATAACGTCTAACCCCCCAAAACGAGGTTTACATACCCTATTTATAGAAAAATAAGAACTAACTAAAAAGTAAAAAAAAATAAGGAAATAAATTTTCAGCACGCGTCTTCAATCTACGACATTGACCTACCGTCCGTAGGCTAATGTACGGTTTGTAGGTCCCTTCCGTGGCTCGGGACTTAGGAAAATTTTTAGTCTTCAAGAACCAATATTTTTTGACCCAATCTACAGACCAACAGTACAAACCGTAGATCAATCTACGATCTGTAGATCATCATCATGGCCCCATACTTAGAATTTTTCACCATGAGGTACTGGAACTAAATCTCTAATCAAATCTACATAGTGATACCACGGTCCGTAGATCAATCTACGCTCTGTCAATAAGTCCATGATTCCAGACTTAGTCAAGAATCCTAATCTTCAGCTATGCCTTGCCTGCCCATCTACGACCATCATCTATAGGGCATCACTGGACCTACAGTCTGTAGGTTGCCTCCGTAGAAGCCCTTTTCTTCAATTCTTTCAGTTGTGTCTCCAGTTCTCCACATTTGAACCTATCTCCTGCAAACATAAGAAAAACACATAAAAACTCATACAAAATGGCCCTAGACACACAATTCTCAGTTAAATTTATTAAGAATGTTGTAAAATCAAGGTACATCAGACACACCTAAGAAAGTTAGACTATCCATACTTACCTTCTTCCGGCTTAATGCATCTTCCACCACGTTAGCCTTAGCCGGATATTGGATGGTAACATCATAATCCTTGAGTAACTCCATCCACCTTTGTTGTCTTAGATTCAGATCCTTTTGAGTGAATACATGTTGAAGCTACAATGTTAATAAGTACATTAAACTTGACACCATAAAGGTAATGCTGCCAAACCTACAGGGAAAACATTACCGCTACCAACTCTAAGTCATGCGTCGGGTAGTTTCTCTCATGCACTTTCAGCTTGTGTAATGCATAAGCTATAACATTATTATCCTACATCAACACAAAAACAAAATACGAATGTGAAGCATCACAATAAATAATGAAATATTTACCTTCCACCTGCAATGCTAGAATATGTGCGTTGGTCAAAAGGGTGTTAAAATTTTGGCAGCTCTCGTCACACTTGTCGGTCGACTCGAAAGACACCTTGATGAGTCCTAGATTTGAACTCATTTAGAGCTTTATTTATATAGATTTAGTGTCCTCAAATGCTTATTTTGTGCGAATAACTAATTTAAAACCCTTGATTTCCAGGTGTATGGATTGGTGAACAAAGCAAGGACAGTAATGTGCAAAAAGGAACAATGCGAGTTGAAAGAATGAAGAAATGCAAGCATGGTGATTTCCAAGTACAGTTGGAAAGTCATTGAGAGTACATTTGACCACTTAAAATTTCAGTGTGCCAAGCCCTGAAGTAAAGAACCAAGTTGGTGAGAGAAAGGAGTTGTCGGCGGATTGCCGAGTGGTTCCGCAATGCAGTGTTGGGTTTCCCAAAGTTACCGACCTTGAGGTTGCTGAATGCCAAGGTAGAAGGGTTGTGGAGATGACCCAAGTGTGGCTCGCCGAGTTATTCAACGAGTCCTACTTACTATTCTGAGTGACTCTTTGCAGCACATTTTTTGTGATTATAAATATATTTTGGAACATTTAGTGTAGTATCAATTACTCTTTAGAACAATTTTATTATTAAGTTTTGAGATCTGGAGACGAGTTTTTCCTAAGCTTTGAAGAATTGAACTATTTCAGTTTTGAGAAATTGGAATTGGGTCTTTGAGATTCTTAGAATTGGAACATTGTAAAGATGAAATCAATCTTACTACTCGATGGAAACTCAATTTGGTAACATTTTTTTTTTATCTTCTTATGATATTTAGCTAAAACCCCAATTCTTGGGGTGTGATTATTTGATTATGGACTAATTTAATTTATGGGTATTGCTAATTTTTAGTTTAAATGCTATTTAGAAGTGATTTTAGTCATTAATTTGGGTTTAATTTAAGAATTGTAGTTGTAAATGTAGTTCTACCCTTGTATTTTTGGCTTGCGAGAGAGAGAGATTAGAACTAAAATTCTTGATTGATGGTCTGTGGGTATTGGGTTGACACGGGTTCAGCTTAAGAGAGTGAATCCTAACCTAAATTCCACATATTCATCTCGAGAGAGTGAATGGACTAAGGTGTGGCTGCTCTTATTTAGATTGCTTGTTAATGTTCGAGAGAAATCAACTTGATTAGGGGTAAATTGTTCGAGAGAAAGATTACCTCCTCTATAGCCTAACTTACTCATTAATATTTAGCTATTTTCTAATAGTTGCAGTTACCCATTCATCTATATTAGCCTATAATCGAATCACATCCAAAGAACCCATATCATTATTAGTAGTTTCGCATTGTTTACCATTGTTTGTAATTGATAATTTTGAACCAAAACCCCCATTTGACACTCGTGTCACCACCTAATTTGAATTATATTTTTATTCGAACATTTCTATTCCTATGACTGATTTGAGCATGTTCATACTTTCTTATTGAATCTTAAACACGTACCGCTCCCTGTGGGATTTGAACCCAACTCACTTAGCTGGGTTATATACTGGTTAACGAACATTAACGCTTAGAATTGGAAGAAGTGTCTTTGAAACATTAATTAGACCTCTTTTTTGGTCAGACTTGTCAATTGCATGGAGATGGAAGCAAAAATTTTCACAAACCATCCATAATAGCAAGCGAGCCCCACAAAACTCCTAACTTCAATCACAGAGCTAGGCCCGACCTAGTTCTTGATTGTTTCGATCCTTTGGGGGATATACCAATACCCCTTCCTTGAAACAACATGCCCAAAAAAGGCAACTGAAGCCAACAAAAACTCACACTTGAAAATTTTGGGATATAATTTAATTCTTCCTAGAACACCCAAAATAGTATGAAGATGGTTGACATGCTCTTCCTTGCTCTTTGAACAAACCAAAATGTCATCAATAAAGACGATAACAAAAGAATCCAGAAAGAGTTTGAATACACCATTCATCAAATTTATGAAGGTTGCAGACGCATTGGTCAACCCAAACGACATCACTAAGAACTCATAGTGCTCATAGCGGGTCCTGAATGTCGTTTTTGGTACATCTTCGGGCCTAATTTTTTAACTGATGGTAACCAGAACATAGATCAATTTTTTAGAAGACTGATGCAGCTTGCAACTGGTCAAAGAAATCATCTATATGAGTCAACATATACTTATTTGGAATGGTGACCCTATTAAAAAATTGGTAGTCTACGCACATCCTCATAGTACCAGCCTTCTTCTTAACAAACAAGATAGGACCACCCCATAGGGAATAATTAGGATGACACCTTTTTTAAGAAGCTCCTAGATTTGAGCTTTAAGCTCTCTTAATTCTGTCGGAGCCATGCGATAAGGAGTAATGGAGATGGGGGTGAGTGCCCGGTTCTAAGTCAATACATAAATCTATATCTCTCTGGCAAATCGATAGGAAATACTTCCTTAAATTCAGACATTATATGAATAGTTTCAATAGAGGGAGACTCAACATCAACATCCTGAATATGAGCCAAATATGCTAAACGCCCCTGCTCCGCCAGTTTCCTAGCCCAAACAAAAGATATGACCTTACCTGTCTTAGGCTTGTACACCCAATCTCACTCTAACTTTTCTTTACTCGGGATCTATAGATTCATAGACTTAGCTTTAAAATTAGGCACAACATAATAGGGAGACAACCAAGTCATTCCTAAGATTATATCTAAGTCAGTCAAATCCGTATTAACCAAATCAGCCCAGGTATGAAAACCCATAAACATGATAGGAAAAGTATAATGGACATGGGTGACATGACAGGCTCTCCAAGTGGGGTACAAACATGGATGAGGGCATCAAGCACATCACAAATTGTATCAAATCCCAAGGAAAATTGAACTAACACAATAAATAAGAAGAACCCGAATCAAACTAGGTAGTACCCATCTGGTCACAGAATAGACTAGTACGTGTGATCTCTGCATCAGATGCCTCATCCTCGGTCTTACCGGAAAAGGCATGACATTGAGCCCTGTCATCTCGACGGGTAACCTCATTGCCTGGTTGCATTGCTCTTCTACCTGCATTACCATTTCCCTGGCCTCTACGACCTTGCTGATTTCCTCCTCGCCTACCTTGTGGACGTCCTCTTCCATTACAACTACATCCTGCTGGTACAAGCGCTCTAGTCTACTGCTGTATGGGGTCAGACATGCGCGGATGGGGACAATCTCTCCTTATATGCCTAGGTTCTACACAATGTTAACAACTACGGTCAAAAGACGGTCTACTACCAAACGCAGGTGCGGCTTCCTGACCATCCTGAGTAAGATTGTGATGTGGAGTTCCCAGTAACCAACTGTAGAAGCGGACATGGTGAACTGAATTGTCCAGGCTTCAAGTGTTGGCCTACCTAAACCTCTGGCATAGGAACCATGAAAGTTAGCTCTTCTCTTGGGCTTCTTAGCCAAAGCTTTGACCTTCATATCACGTCGAACTCCTTCCACTTTGTTCACAAAGAATGTCACTTCGTTACAACTTTTTCCTACAGAGGTTATGTGAACACACAATACCTATAATTTGGGCTTCAATCCTTTGATGAATAGATGAATTTTGTAATCCCTCAAAGTCTGGGGCACATACTTTTCTAAATTCAAAGCATGGAGTTGCGTTCAAGAGAGTGGGAGCAAGATTGGCGATCTGCATTCGACATAGGCCCTCCACCACTGCTTATCCTGACCTTCAAGCTAGAAGGTTACAATCTTTTCTCCATGCTGGTTTACATACGCAACTTGTGAAGCCTCTTATAGCAATCCAAAATTAACTCATAGGCATGCTCACTCTCAGAACCATGGAACACATGCAAATTTAGCTTCAAAATCTTAGTCAACATCTCATGCTCAATACCAGTCATAATAAGACCCAATAGGTGAATGGAAGAAGGCATCAGTTCCTCATTTCCAACTACCTTGGAGACAGTAGCAATAACGAGGCAGTTGATTGGTGGTTGAGCCGCTTGCACTGGGGAAGGATTCCAGGGCCGACAAACATCTTAAAAACAGTCATGATCTGCTGAGCTAACATCGTCTATAAGGGAGGAATTCCCATATTCTTAGCATGAGCATCCTCCTCTAGTCTAACGTCCTCCTCATCTTCGATCCCTACATCCTCTTCAACCTTTTCTTGGGTTGCAGGAGGGACCTCTTCCCTAGGTACATTCTCAACTTCGAATCCACCTCTGGCGGATGATAACCTTCCTCTGTCTTTTCCCCTTTCTTTTACTCTACCACTACCTCGACTGCGGCCTCTTGTTACGGGTTCCTAGGCTGGCTTATTGATAGAGGCTACGGGCCTAACGTCGTTGTATCGCATATTAACCACTTGCCGATAGAAGAGTGAAAGAGAATTAAATATCAATTTGGATCACCAGATACCAATTGGAATCAAGTCATAAAATGAAGAGAGAGAGAAAGACAGAGAGAATTCCTAAAGTCCTAGAGCCTCTTGAAGAAAATTACAGACGTCCACAAGACTCTACTAAACTCATTTTGGTACAATGAGATAAATTAACTTACGACTCTAATACCAAATTTGTCAAGACGCAGAACGTCGTGATTGCACTTATACCAACCCTCCATGGTATAACCACTATTACCACCGAAGTAAGAAATTTTCAGAAAGTACATCACTTAAAGATACAAAATAAGGTTTAAATGACGAACTAAAAAATGGAGTTCCCATCAATTCCGAAGGTTTAAACAAACAACTAACACAATCATCGTGGAATTTCAACCCTTAGAACCTGAAAGTCATTTTACCAAAACTCTACCAGTCAACATGTCTAAGAAAAGGGGGTGAAACCCATCAAACTAAAACATAGCATCCTAAACAGATAGTCTGAGTCTGAAAAGAGTCGACTAAACAAAGGAAGGATTCACCATAGTCTGACGATCGTAGTCAATAATCTCCTAAATGAGTTCTTTTATTAGTCACCTAAAGATACCCTATACTCAACAAAGAAAGTGTAACTGCAGTATCAATACACGAACAATGATGTACTCGTAGGATCATACAACTACTTTTGTAAGTACAATATACACAAGTAGTTACAACACAATAAGCACACATATACAGAATGCACAATTCAATAAACATTTTAGGAGCAATGTACAATTTCTCATTAAGTATGACATGTAAATATAGATGTAACAATCACAAGTGGTTCTCTCATGGAACCCACACCTCAACGGTTAGTGTGTTAGAATGTGATACCCAATCCAATATACATGAGTCGGACCATGACACACAGTTCAATATATGTGTCGAAACATGACACGTGATCCAATATATGTGTGATAAATGATACCCGGTTCAGTTAGCAAAACCATAGTCACAATCACAATCATAATGAATAATACTTATGGTCATACAATCAAGTAATAGGTTCATGGCATGTATTGTGCTCACATAATCATTTCATTAGATTTTATTCGCATTTCACTAATCACATAAATTCACAGATACAATGCAGCAATTAACCAACACATATCACACAACATGAAATCAAACCACTACCTACCTCAAAATTAAGCCTGAATATTCCTAAGACACGCGAGCCTTCCCTTTCCGGAGACTTTTAGTTTGTTCTTGATCTAAAACAAGCTATTAATTCAAGGATCACTAAAAAAGGTTTAGTTTACCCGGATAATAAATATTTTATTAACCCAAAACCAAACCCATGATCTGAATGTTCAACTAGGGCTTTTCCCCACCAATTAATTCAGGACAAAAAACCCTAACGATAATTACCCAAGATTGTAAGCTTTAAGAATCGAGATACGGATTAAGAGAGTAATTTCCTTACCTTTATCACTATAAGTCGTGGAAATCTTTCAAGAAACTTCCATGGGTCGTCTCTTAGCTCTCAAGAATGGAGTTTTGCAGAAAATAACGATTTTAGGGTTGTTCCTGAGTTAAGTTCGCCATTTTCCCGTCACTATGGACCCCATCCCTCCACAACGGTTTGCAAGGAGACGAAACCTCGGAATTTGAGTTCCAAGATCCCATTTCACAACACGCCTTCAAAACAAGATGTTCTAAAACTACCCTTTCACGTCAAGATCAGTTTCGGGAGTTCTAATTGCCCGAATTCAATTCTGTAAGCCGTACATGCTCCTAGACATTACCTTACTCAGATTTCGTCCAAGTCTGGCCTAGGCTAGAAATTTCCAAGTTACTACTTGGAAGTTTTCTGGCCCAAATTCCTTCCCCATTTGTTTTTCCATAATGACTGAAACCGATCATTACTACTCTTTACAGTTCTCAAAATTTGCAGAACTACTATTCATACTGTCAGTTTCACTTCTTCAATATTATATTATTTTGTAATTAACATATTATTTTCATATAAGACTATTAATTAAACGTTTAATATTTGTAATTCTTTTAAAATATAATATAAATTCTAAAAATATATTATTTAATATGTACTACTTTTATCTCGAATTAACAATATTTTGATTTTTTTAAAATTTTCATCACTTTGTAATACAATTTGATGTTATTATGAATTTTCACTATGAAAAAAAACTTAAATGATAAGATACAAATTTTAATTTTTTAAAAAATAATTAATAACATAATAATTTAAATACAAAATAAAAATATAGTACTATACATCACATTATAATTCTAAAACACACTAAAATAATTTAGTAATCCGAGAGTTTGTTTCTAGATTTAACAATATTCTAAAAAGGAAGTATGTAGTGTATGATTTAGAGAAGTTGTGGTTGTGATTGCGATTGTATTTATTTTTTCAATAATTTGTAGTTTTTCTTTAGAAATTTAGAATGAAATATAATTTAATATTAAATAAAGAATTTCAAAAAATTAAATTTTATATAGAATGAAAATTATAAGGATGATTATTTGGAAAAACAAAAGAAAAGATTTAGATTATGAAATAAGAAAATTAAAATGAAAATAGAAATAATATAACATTGAGAAGAGAGAAGAAAATTATTTTTTAGAGATTAAAATAGAATCATGTTGGAGTTGGTTGTCAGACAAAATAGAGAACTCTATATTTGGAGAGTAAAATATAATGTAGGGTTGTTTTGGGAAAGGATTGATTGTCTAGGCTTTTCCTTTTTCTGGTTCGCGACTCTTTTGATTCGTTCTTCTCTAAGTTTTTCTTTAACCATTTTCTCTACTTGTGCTCTCCCTTGATTTTTATATGCAATAACATTCTGTTCTAATGGATGTGTTTGTTTAAGTTCCATAAATTAGAGTTTAGTTCTCCTCTAATATTAGTGAGAAGCTTTCATAGAATAAAATTGAATTTACTGAAGGCTACTGTGAATAGAAGAAATATATGTCAGCGAATTCCCAAAGGATAGTACGTAATACACTTATATTTTGTCGATTTGTGAAAGCCATTCAACTTCCGCTTTTCTTCTATTTTCCCCCTCTTTTGGTAATTTCACTACATAGACCTATTTGTATTAAAATCAAATGAAAGGAGAAGTGCTCAATGATTTTAGTAGACTAAGTAAGTTAGGATGTTTGTGATGTTTACTTTGTGTTTATACTTTTTCTTGATGAATTTGCAGGACTTATTTTTAAATTTATGGTGATTGTGTTTTCTATTTTAAAAAAATATTGATTAGTGTTAATAAGGTAAACGATAAAGGTAATGTTGAAATTGTGATCTCTTTATAAGAGTTGTATTGCTGATTAACGCTGAAAATGATTTAGGTGTGAGTAGCTACCAAAATGGATTAGTTGAGAAGGAAGATTTTCATGAGGTTCAAAGACTATTTGAGTATGTTTTGCCTCTATCGTGTAAGTTGTTTGTTGATCCATGTGTACATGTCGTATGAGAAAAGCTATTGGTATATGTCATTTTTATTTATTAATGACATTTACTGAAAGTACTTATGCAAATTATGTATATAAAGGTAAATTTATTTTTTATCTTTATCCGTGTAATCAAATTTTTCATTGTGTCACTTGTGAGAGCTATTAAGATCTCCTTTTAATCATGGAAAGAAGACACATGCCTATTATTTTGAAAGCATTGTGTTATTTGGCTTTAGTTCTTGCTATTATTGTTCTTACATCCCATATTATTAAGGATCATGATCATCACTTGTTGGGTCCGTGCTCAAGCATGGGCCATGGTCAATCTAGTAATTACTAGATACCATGTATGTGCTTAGCATGTGCCCAACAATTTGAGAGAAAATTTTCAATCACAAGGGGGAGTCAATTGTTATCTTCTAAATAAAATTACTCACTACATAGATGTGATGAAAGTACAGGACAAATTGTAAAAGATATACCGTAAAAAGAAGGTTTAGCATGATTGTTGGAGTATAATCATGATTATAGTAAATCATGATACTAGGGATCCATAATTTATCGTAAGGATTCATAATAGGGAATATCTCTTGTTGCCACGTATATATATTTGTTTACTAGAATAAGTAGATGTCTTAGTAAGCACATACTTGTAAATATGTATGTTTTATATAATTATGCATAAATTAGTACCATTTATGAATATTTGAAAATCGTCTTAAAAGATTTTATTTTTTACCTGACTATTTTGTTAATTGGTTTAGTTAATCAATAGTTTATATTTCTAAGTAATAAGTTTATAATTAATTTAATTATTTTATTTTATTAAGATTAAGAAACTTCTTAATTAACTAATGTTAATTCTTCTTATTTAATTTTTTAACTAAATTGAGTAATGAAATAAAAATTGGCTATCTATTTAACTTAAATTTGTTACGGTTGTAATCAAAATGGCCAATTCCCAATAGAAATTTGGCTACATCTTCAATCCAAATCCAAATCCTCTTATTCCTATTTTAACCATCCTTTGAGATTGATTTTGGGCCATCCGATTGACTCAATCCATTAAATCCAACCAACTTGTTAATCAGCAAAGACCCAACAAAACGCTAATACAACAACGATCCAACAACGTAACATACATATTAAACCATACGCCAACCCATACTCATCTTATTCTTCGCAAGAACACGAAACCCAAAAATGACTCAAATCCAGACGAACCTAAATGTAATCCAACAACCCTGCAAACTCAGTCCTGCAACACGAGCCCAACTCGCATTGTTATATTTCTCCCTTATCCATTTGTACCAAGATCATTCTATAATCGAGGTGAACGTTGCACCTCATTCTTCCTTGCCCCTTGAATCAATGACTCAATTCATTTTTCTGTTGAAGTTTGTTGAAAGAATCAAAACTTTAAGATGGCAACTTTATAAAGCACTTGTTCATTTACTGTTAGAGGGGGGGTGGGGGTGGGGGCGATTTTTTTTTTACCATTAAAAAATACAAAACAAATTCACCCAGAAAGAGGGCTTTGGACAGTCAAAAAGCATTTCCGGTTTAAGAAACTCCAGAGGAAAATATCCTCTTTCTTATTGTTGTTTTCGAGTCGTTCGTGTTGGGTATATAACAAGAACTAATGTGAAATGGAGGGGAGATGAAAAGATGAATTTGAAAAGATTCTCTTATACTTTAGTAAAATGCATTTCTCCCTCATTGGTGGTGGAAAGAAAAGTGAAAGTGTTTAAATAGAGAAACACTTATACTAGTTGTTAAAAGGGTTGAAAAGAGGGACCCCCCTCGATCGAGAGATTATATTTTGGACAAAGTTTGTTTTAATTATTTAGTGAATTATTTCAATAATTAGCCGAAACGAAATGACCCTATTTAGATCCGCGTGACCCGTGTTTAAAAAGACTTTCCCGTCTTGTTTGAATTTCCCATCATTGGAGCTGACTGTTCTGAAAGGTTGTAACTTTAGGAACAACCATGACCGTTTGAAAGGTTGCAAACTTTCATGAACGGTCGTGTACTTTCTGAAAGATTGCAACCTTTCGAAACTAGTGCTTCTTTGCTATAAATACATTTGAGTTCTCATACTTTTCACTAACAAAATTTTTGAACTTCTTCTTCTTCTATACAAATTCTTTATTCATGTACTTTACTATAGTTGAGTGCTCGTCGACACCAATGTTTTGGGTATCCATACAAGGGTGAATAAACTTGTTCTATCCTTTGAGGATATGTTGCAATTCAAACCTCGGATACTACAGGGAAATAGTTTCCTTAATGGGACACTCTGCATTCAATGGGCTCTATTTTCTTTCCTTTTTGTTTCACACATTGTTACAGATTGTGATACATTTTATAGTCATTAGTTTTTGTTAATTAATTTATGTTCTTCACTACGTGATTTAAATTTTGGAATTTATTGTTTTTGCAAAGTTCTGTTATTAGTAGTATTGCTTTAGAATACATATTGCATCTTAAGGATTTTTTTTGGATATTTGTATTTCTGGTGGAGAGAAAGACCTTCGTAATTTTATACTCCTATTAAGGTTGAAATTTAAATTATTGCTTACTGAATAAGTTGTATCAATTTTTTTTATCAGAAATGTCAATTGATAGTGCTACGACCTCGGTTGTTATTATTGTATCAACCTGAACTGTTGTACCACCAGTAGAGAAATCGGGAAAACTCTCTGGTGTAAATTTTAAAGGATGGCAACAATGGATATTTTTCTAGCTTACCACTTTTTGTTTGCAGAAATTTACTAATGAAGAAACTGCAGTACATATTGTTTATATGTCATACAAAGAAAAATTCATGATTATTGAAGCATGGAAATAAGAAGACTTCTTATGTAAGGGCTACATTTTAAGTGCTTTAGAGAATGACTTATATAATGATATCAGTGCATTGACAACTTTGAAAGAAATGTGGAATGCACTTGAGAAGAAATATAAGACTGAAGATGCATTCTTGAAGAAGTTTGTGGTCGCAAAGTTTTTCGACTATAAGTTGACAGGTAGCAAAATTGATGGATCACAAACACAGTAGTTTCAACTTATGTTCCACGATCTGATTGCTGAGGATATGGTAGTTAATGAAGCTTTTAAAGTGGCGGCAATGATTGAGAAATTACCTCTTTCGTGGAATGACTCCAAGAATTATTTTCAGAACAAATGCAAGGAAATAAAGCTTGAAGATCTTGTGACTCGGCTCAAATTTAAGGTATTTCAATCATCTTTCGAAATTCACCAATTTTGTGTCAATCCAAATTTTGAGTAAAAAATATGACAATTTTAGTAACGTGGGTACAATGAACTATGAATTTACCGACGGGAAAACATTAAAAAGGGTTGTTTTTGTCTTTTACCTCATGTTTCTTCCAAAAATTATTTTCCTAATTATTGTGTTTCTATATTGGTATTGAGATCATTGAGTTGATTTGTTCATATCTATTTCAGCATGAACCTTTGTTTGAGTTATAAATCATGAGAAGATCTTTTAAAGACAACACTTGAGTTTTAAACAGATTTTTTGATAAAGTTGAGATGAGTTTTGAGAAAGAGTTTTAGTATGACATCAATGTTTAAGAAGTATGGTATCTAGTTATGTCAATAATGTTAAGCAGTACGGTATCTAGTATATGCCATCAATGTTAAGCAGCATGATATCTGGATTACCATCAATGTTTATGAAGTTTGACTTCCCGAGTCATCAATGTTCATATTAAAATATGATTTTGATATGTTTTTGAGAAACATTATTCAAGTATGAATTGAGTTAGAGTGTAAGAGGACTATGTATTCCCAGAGGTACAAATTTTTAAATTAATAAAAGAAAAACTGAGATTTCTAAATGTGTTTTGAGTTCAAAAGATATTTCAAGAGTAGTTACCTCCTTCAAGAGGATAGTTTGAGCAATTATCTCTAACAAGAGGAAGAGTATATTTTAAAACATTGAGCATGACTATATATTATTGCGCGTAGTATTGAGCACCAATATTGGGGAGAACTCAGACAACTCAAAGCTCCTATAAGCCATGTATGCCAATATGAATAAAGGATAATACTTTTTAGATGATTCCTTATTATTCTTTAAGCGGATCTTAGTGGATCCACTTAGTTGAGGAGTTCTATACCCCAGCAAGGTGTAGGACAGTTCTGGCAACGTGGGCATGACGTTGTATCATCAGGTAGTTCATAGTGATGGTTGTCTGTTAGAGAATCTACAAAATAGATTTAAAAGTGTATTTTTATTATATACATATTATGTTGAGTTTGAGAGGTGAGTAAGTGTTTTTACAAAGTTTTAAACGATTTCATTCATTTAATCCTTTTTATTAATTTGAGTTTATGTTTTATCTATTGTTGTCCTTTCATTCAGTTATTTTTTATTCAACTATATTACATACTAGTACATTTAATGTACTGATGTCATTCAACTTTCTTTTAATGATTCAAATACATGTTATTAGGATCCTCAACAAGATTCTATTGAGATCACTTCATCCGCTCGTCTACTTATGAGTGAGACCTCCTTGCTTTCGGAGTACTCCAGTTTTATGAGTTGTTAGTAGTAGTTCTTTTGATAAATCATGGGTCCTATCGTGACACTCATTTTTTTATAGTAGAGGCTTCATAGACAGTTTTGGAGAGTCTTTCAGTTTTCAGATGTTTTATTTAAACCTATCTTCATACTCAATATATTCAACAAAGTTTTGAGATTCAGTAAAATGTTTTTAAATTTTTCTTTCAATTTGATACTGTTGTATATGCTTGATTTAGTCTTCCGCTTGTATTCAGCCAATATGAGGGTTTGATTGAGAGTTAGAAATGGTTATCGAGTGCCTACCACATGTAGGGTGTAGTCTCGGGTCGTGACAGTCATGTTTTATATGATTTTGTTCCTTTAATACTTTACATTCACTTGAGTTTATTTCTATCTATTACAGACCTTTCTTTAAGTTATTTGTTATTTAGTTATATTACATACTCATACATTCAATGTACCTACATCTTTTAATCATGCATATTCATGTTCTTAAGATCCTCCTCAATAAGATTCTGTTGAGATCACTTTATCCACTCGTCAGCTTTTGAGTACAACCTCCTTATCTCTAGAGGACTCCTGTTTGTGAGTTATTAGTAATAGATTCTGAGCAGTCGTGGGTCTTGTCCGCACACTTATATTTATACCATATAGGCTTCATAGATATATAGTTTTGGAGACTCTTTTAGTTTCAGATATTTTATTTACTTTATGTTTCATACTCACTATATCCAGTTAAGTTTTGAGATTCAATAAATGGTTTTTAAGTATTTCTTTCAACTTGATGTTTATTTATGCTTGAGTTAGTCTTCCGTTTGTAGTCAACCGGATAAGGGTTTTCTTGTGGCCAAAAATGGTTCTCGATTGCTGACCACGTCAAAGGGTGTAGGATCGGGTTGTGAAACATTATCTCAATCTCATTATATTTAAAGAGCATTGGACAAGTTCAAGTTGTCACATCCGGGGAGCACCCCCTATACGTAGTCGGCGGCGGCGGCCTCGGAGAGAACTACGACTAGACTCTTAGCATACATTATTACATTCATAGGTTAAAAATGAGGAAACTTTAAAACTTTTCATCTACAATTAATTCATGAGGTTTACTTAGACCTCTCGCTTACACATAATATATTCATAGCGAGTTTACTTAGACTCCTCGTATAAGAAGATTACATAGTCTTCTACTTTTATGACACACATATATAAGATACACAATATAGTCTTAAAAGGGATGTCTCATATTAAACCATCTAAACGGAATAGAACAACATGGACATAGCCCTTACACAATGTATAAATGTCACTTAGGGCTTACAAAAATATCTTGAAACAACAAGAGTGAAATGATTGTCTATAGACTATAACAATGTAGCATAGCTAGAGTAAGAAATGGCATCTTCTTCAGAACTTCAGGACATACCCATACTTGGAGAAATGATTCCAAACCTTCCTTGGAAATGTCCACAACCTCCTCAACGGTCGAAACCTAAACTGTTGGGGAAAAGGAAGAAATAGGGGTTAGCACATCACTTGTACTAAGTATGGAAACATATGCACACACAACATAGAAATCATGCTAAAAAGGGACATTTGTTCAAAATCATGCAAAGTCACTTTGGAAAGACCTTATGCATATTCAAGAACCAATACAAGTCAGTAATCACATATTCCTTAAGTAAAGATCATGTACAACACAAGACCAACATCATCAAGTATAGTCAAGTCACACGCATATCAACATAATTAAGCACATACTCCAAAATACTCCAATATCAAGTTATAACATCAAGAAGCATGTATAAGAGTTCATAGCATCATAACATAAGCAAGACCCTTACTCACAAACCCCCATTAAGTCCACTAGTGCAATGATTAAGTAAGGCCCTGTTACCTCACTCAACCAAGTAAACCAAACAAGGACCATAAGAAATGCCTAGCTTTACATACCATGACATCAAGAATAGTCATCATCATATTTAGCAACATAGACCAACAGGTTCATAAGTGAAGTTAATATCATATAGTGACATTAATATTTAAGATCAACATATGCATATAATTTACATTTATAAGCACATAAGAACATAAGAATATCATTCTAAGACTTCCGTCAAGGCTAACTAGTGCAATGTATATGTAGAGTCCCATACCCCTACCTAGACTAAGTCAAACCCCTTAGGTCATCCTAGTTAGAGTTCACTTTATTAATTCATTTTACTTATGGGAACATATTGCCTTAACCGACATAGACCACATGAGCTAATGTGGAATCTGGTGTCATGGAACCCTACACCGAAAGAAGGTGGACTACTTGCCATGGTAGTACCAAAATTTGAACATCATCTATGTGGATTCTCTAGCTAGTATTCCTATGGGGGAAACATAGTTCAAGAGTTAGGAGATGTATTTGGGACCCTCTTTATGCTCCATGCATTATAGTCTCCAATCTCATGAGTACAATAGTGAACCTACCTTCCCTATTTAGGAAGGGACACTCCTCACTACTAGTTCACTCGGTGCTAAGAAAGAGTCCATTTTGAAATGTAATCATAACTTAGTTTAGGTCATAGGAGACTACTCCTCATATAGTCATAGTCTTTATCTCAATAGTAATTGCATGAGAACATCCTTTCTATGCAACCCTCAAATGTGAGAATAACACTTTAACATCATCATAGCATAGTAAGGCACATAGGTACTTCATAATCAACCAAGTACATATCATTATACATCTTAACATAATCTCACAATATACATAATCAAGATATTTTAATTGCATCATCATACCAACACCTACTTAATTCAATCATAAGGTATACTTCAATTAAACTTCATCACCAAGTACAAACCACCATAATTGAAGTAAAGGTGTGAGATTACAAAGACTTACCCAATCTCCTTCACAAGCCATCATCCAAGGTTTTACCATCAACCATCCAATTTAACCCAACAATGGGTGTAATATCATCACACAATAGTTATTAACACAATAATTAAGTCAGTGGAATCACTACAACTCAATTCAACACTAGTTCATAACCTAGGGTTAGAGACTTGGGCCAATTTCATGGACTACTTCACATACTAGGTTAATTAATCAAGAACTAGCATAATTGAATTATAATGAATAATAATCTAAGTATAATAATAAAAAGAAACCATAAACAATACAATTTAGAATATCAAATTCATAATAGAATGAAACCCACATGAAACTCATCCTTTTGAAATCAATTTTGGAAGAACCCTTTAGGGAAAGGAATCCCAAAGGTGAATAGTTACCATACCTTGGTATTTTATGAATATTGATGAATATTGATGGACGAAATTTGACTTCTCTCTGCCCAAAATCCCTTGACCTAGTTCTTCAATGGAGTTCTTCTTTTTGGGAGAGAGAAAGAAGAGAGAAGGAAGAGCAATTGTGTTTGGGAAATTGTGGGAGATATGTTAGTTTAATAAGGTTTAGGTTTTTATATAAGTCCTTAACTAACTTAATTAGACCTACCTTAACCCCTAATTAACTAAATAACCAACTAATTAATTAAATGAAACAACTTAGAATAACACAGTGAAACTTGGTCCTGACCTACAAGACCCCGACCTACGGATTGTAGGTCAGTCGACGGTGCCTTAGACCAACCGTCCTGCAAAACCGTCGTTTTGGTCAGAGAGTTGCCAAAATGAACTTTTGGAAAAATGGCTAAGTGACCATCTACGGAAGCCAATGTTGCCCCGTCGATTGGACCACGCCTCGTCGCCTGCAACCGTCGATGGTTACTGTCCCATGAAAGTTTTTTATCCAAAATGGAAGTGTCCTCCTCAAAGACACTTTGGTGACCCTTGGGGAGTCGTACCCGGACGTTTCGACCCTAAACCTACTGTTATGCATGTTAGAGACCTTTCCACCAAATTTCATCAATTTCCGACTCTTAGAACCCCGTGAGATAGACTAAGGTACACTAGCACTTCTTGCACTAGTCCCCGGATATCATGGATGTTCTTTGACATTTTGACTCCAAAACTTCATAAATGACTTTTATACACTATTATTGACCTTAAAACAGTGTTACAACTATTAGACACTCATGTGAGGCTCTAGATTAGGTTTTAGACTTTCGGAGTGTTACACAAGTACCTGAACTTCAATGATGTCAAAACTCCAACTGATATAAGCTTTGAATTTCAAAATAATGAAGGTGAAAGTGACTCTCAGTTGGAATATGCTAGTATAACACCCCATATGAAAATGACCAAAATAACATCTTTTCAGACTTTCTAGGTGCCATCCACGAGGGGCCAACCATGGCCTGTGGTCTGGCTTACAGACCGTAGTTGGGTAAGTGGATTGGTCTCTCAGAAATTCAAGGCCATGGACCGTGGTGGGACCTACGAACTATAGGTGGGAACATGCCCCGTGGTGGAGTAGTTCGTGGATTGGCCAAAATCGCTGAACACTATCCATGGTCCACTATGATGGACTGTAGGTCAGTCGACAGTCTGTCGACTAGGTCCGTGGTTAGTAGGTCAGCGGACTGCAATGAGTTATTTTCAAGGGGCAGTTGGAGCTTTTCCTAATTAATTATTTACTATGCTATGTCATTTTGCCTATATTTAGAACTCCTAGTAAGCCTTTTAATCCCCAAATTCACCCCCATTTACATCATTCTTCCAATTTCACAAAAGAAAACCAAATTCCTTTCCAAATATTTTCCTTAGAAACTTAAAGATGAAGAAGGATTCACCTGGAGTCTCAAGCTAAGGTTAAAATTCCTGAATTGAAGTCTAGCGTTTGGACTCAAGGTATGATTGTTTTTATCCATGGATCCATTTTATCCATGGAGTTTCCAAATTCCTTTATTTCAAAAGGTCGAATTCCCCAATTAAGTTAGGGGTTTCTTCAATTATCATGGGTTCTCATCATCATTGATTGAAATGATTTAATTATGATCTTTTATGCATGAATTGATGAAATGCAATGCTTTTATGATGAATTCCCATATGAACCCATGTGATCCCCATGTTTTCGAGTTATGGACTATATGTTGTGGGATTTTCATCTTTAAGGAAGAGTTTTTATGAAATTGAGAATGTATCTAGTTTTACATGATTTTTTGATGAAATCCATATCTAGCCCATGTTTTTCAAGAGTTTGTGATTAAAATTGGGTTTTGACCTCAAGGAGGTAAATTATGGACTTATGCATTGTTTTATAAAATCTATGAAAATATTTTAAGGATGCTTTGAGAGTTAAGTACCAATGAAGATGTTTTGTTGTGAAATGATATTCTCACTAAAGCACATACTAGCATGATGTGAAAGTCTTTCACACCTAATTGAATCAGACACAAGGAGCTATCTTAATGAAACTATCCTGAATCGGTTGTCCAAGGGAACTTTTAATGAGTAATGAAGTCAAGTAAGAAATGACTATTCTATGGAAATTTATGCTTAGCACCGAGTGGATTTTGATAGTGACATGGAAGCTCTCCCATAGTAAACGTTGGGTTTCCAAAGAAATCTCATGAGATGAAAGCTCCCCCGATATTAGAGGTGGAGTTTCTAGTACCAATCTCCTGATCCCATAACTATGTGCCCACATAGGTCGATTAGCTAGTGGATCCACTTAAGTAAGAAGTTCAAGGTTCTACTTTCCGCAAGTAGGACACCTCTTTTCGGTGTGGGGTAGACATCGGATTCCATGGTATAGCTCACATGGTCTCGTGTAGGTTAAGGATAATTTCCCACAAGTAATAATGAACTATGCTTAATTAAGAAGTATCGCATATGAGGTCGAAGCTTTTAAAGAAGAAGTTAGCTTGCAATGACCATGATTTTTGACTTATGCTTTATAACTCACATATATCATGTTTTAGCTTGGTCAATTGTATGTTATGAAATGAAGTGTCCATTTTAGCATGATTTAAATGTTTTATGCATGGCTATCATATTTGGTACATTGTTTTGTACTAAGACATACTATTGCCTATATTTTTCCCAAGTGTAGGATCTGATATTAAGGGTGCTCAGTTTCGTGGCTAATTGGTGATTTGATTGATTCTTAAGCTTTGGTGAGGTCCTCATGCTTCGAGTACGCACTCTTATTGCTTAGTTACATTTCTTTAAATTTTCTTTTGAACCTGATATATGGGCTAGGCCCAATTTTATTCTATTGTGTTAGATGACTATGTTGAGACATGAGTTTAGACTTTCGCTTTTCGTTTTATAAAATGTTTTGGACTTGGACTATTATCTTACATTTATTGTTATTTCTTATGTTTTGAGAGCTAAGTGGCTTGTATTGAGTCCTTCGGGGGTTCTATATGTCATGTTAAATCTAGGGGTACCTCTGGATCGGACAACCACAGTGTTGGGAATATTAAGAATTACGAATAATTCCAAATAAAAAAAACCATATAATGGCAGCTATTTATTAATTATAAAATTCTTAATATTTATATGTGTCAATATATTTACATGAAAAGGAGAAATAATATGCACATATAATTAAAAAAAATTGTAGAATAAAATCAAGCCAATCCCAATTAGCTCTGACTGATGCATCATACTAGCCAATTAGACAAACTAATAATTTCAATGGACCATCAAAAATTATAGCCAACAAGACGAAAAATTAACATTATCAATAAAACTTGTATGCCACAACAAAGTTTATACTTCTCCACCAGGCACGTCAATTGCTTACTGCCAGGAAAGGATAATTTTTTCCACTTTTGTTTTGTTTTGTTTTATTATTTTGTAGTTTATAATAGTGGAAGTCCAACACGATTCCAACAATAAAGGAGAACTTCTACTAACAACGTGGTTTCATTCAATAGTTGGAAAAGTTTCTCTCTGTCACATCATACATGAACAAGGAATTGGACACTTGATTTTCTTTTCACAAAAAAGAAATTAAGAAAAATAGGTCACCTCCAAAATTTCCTTTTTGGTCTTTGTTTTTAATGATATACCAATCAAAACTCGTGAATTTTATAAATTTGTAAAGCTATTTAGAAACCAAAATCGCCACTAACACTTTATAAACTTTTCACATTTCTGGCGAAAAAATTCTCTTGATATGTACTTAAGTTATCTATAATGACGTAAGCATGGCTCTGTCACCAATTGTTGGAAAACTATATGCACAACATAAGTATACCAGAATCATACTACTTACATGAATAATAGACAACACATAGTTTATGCTAGAACCTATAGGATCATTCTGGATCACATAAACTTTCTGAAATTTAACGCAAGGATTATCTCTTAAAGCGTGAGTGGAAACATTCAATCAAATCCACAAGATAGAACCTTCAAACGAATCCACAATCTGGACGTCACTTCTGCAATCTTTTAGCTACATTGATCCCAAGTTCACTTCCGAACTCTCTCAATATTTGGGTAGACAAGTATCGTATAGAAAAATTATTCACCTTAAAGGGTTAGAATAATCTCTATGTATAGAGATTTCTTCCAAGTCCAGGGAGGAGAAAAAACACATAGTCTTTCCTTAGAATAGAAAAAGACATGTACTTATCCCTTTCCTTAGAATAGAAAAAGACATATACTTCTTCCTTTCCTTCTTCCTTTCCTTAAAATAGAAATAGACATATACTTCTCTCTTTCCTTAGAATAGAGAAACATACATACTTCTCTCTTTCCCCCTCAGAATAGATTCTGAGTTCTAGTTAAATATGAGAGAGGTAGGAATCACAGAATTAATTAATGAGGCTTCCTATTATGGAAATAATTCTAAATAATTGATCTGAATTATTCTTTACCTTAATAAGGTACAAGTCATTACACTAGAAATTCGTAATTGCACTCCTCTATTTATATTTCAAAATTCCCCATCAAACACTGTAACGACCTGCTTAGTCGTTTTGAGCAGCAGATTTTATTTCTGGAAAAACTGTCTGAGACGACGTATCCAACGACGGACCGTCATGGGCACGACGGACCGTCGAGGGTGTCTCGTTCCAAACACTTGGAATTCTTATATTTGAGTGCTGAAATCAATTCTCTGAACTCTGTGATGGACCTGCAGGACGGACCGTCACAGACATGACGGACCGTTGTGAGGTTCCGTTTCAAAACACTTCAACTCTTGAGAATTGGGTACTGAGAGCAATTCTCTGTCCGTCGTGACGGAAGTGCAGGACGGACCGTCGTAGGCACGACGGACCGTCTCAGACTCATCAAGGAAATTGAGTCTCTGAAGGTTGTGACGAACCTGCAGGACGGACCGTCGCAGGCACGACGGGCCGTCACAGGTTGCGTAATCCCAGTCTGGGTCGAATTTCTGGGTAAGTTTTAAAGGGGAGTTTTGGACTATTCTTGCTATAATTATAAATTTCGTGGGTCAATGTTAATAACTCAAATTCTTGGGGGTGTAAAGGAGATGACCTTGAGTTACTTATTGGGTTATTTCCTCATCTTTTATACCTAATTATTTGCTAATTAGGGAAAAGAGAGAAAGTTTGGAAGAAGAAAAAATAGAGAGAAGAAGGAGAGAAAGAAACGATCGATAGAGAGAGACAACCAAAGAGGAAACAAAAAGCTTTGAGAGATTGCTTGCTTGATCAAGAATCCTTGGTGAAGGTAGGTTATGGTTTTGATACTATTCGTAGTAAACTCTTAATAGTGAATGATATGTATTGGTAGTATTGTAAACCCTTCTATATGCTTAATTGTATGCTTGCATGAATGTGATTATGTGATTGTGATAAAATAAGCATAATGAAGCTTTTGAATCCAAAATCTTGAAGAACCCTAATTTACCTTGAGATTGATGATGCCTTGGTATAAAAGAAGGCTTGATGAATTGATAGAATGATGTTAGTGGATCGGAGTGTCACGTTCCGACACATAGTATTAGGGGATCGGGTGTCACGAACCGACACGTAGAATTAGGGGATCGGAGTGTCACGTTCCAACACATAGTATTAGGGGATCAGGTGTCACGAACCGACACGTAGAATTAGGGGATCGGAGTGTCACGTTCCGACACATAGTATTAGGGGATCGGGTGTCACGAACCGACACGTGGAATTAGGGGATCGGAGTGTCACGTTCCGACACATAGTATTAGGGGATCGGGTGTCACGAACCGACACGTAGAATTAGGGGATCGGAGTGTCACGTTCCGACACATAGTATTAGGGGATCGGGTGTCACGAACCGACACGTAGAATTAGGGGATCGGAGTGTCACGT
>JABWTJ010000904.1:184862-290406 GCA_016801875.1 Solanum sitiens
CTTTCTAGCTTGGACTGGGATCCTTCTCTGCAAGTCTTGATCCTGAACTTCCGGCATGGACTTAGCCTTTTATTTATTTTAGCTTCTTAGAACTTTCTATATAGGTAACTTGAGGATAGATGTTCTTGTGATGATGACTTCCAGATTTTGGGGATAATGGGTTATAAATTTAGAAGTTATTTAATTGTTTTCGTTAATGGAGTTTAAGTCTTCCGCTTTGTATTTTGTTCAATATGTTGGGGTTTTAGATTGGTTGGTTCGCTCACATAGTAGGATAAGTGTGGGTGCCACTCGCGGCTCGATTTTGGGTCGTGACAAACTTGGTATCAGAGCATTAGGTTCGTTGGTCTCATCACACAAGAACGAGTCTAGTAGAGTCTTAAAGAACGGTAGGGGGACGCCTTTACTTTTCTTTGAGAGGCTATAAGACTTTAGGAAAATTCCATTCTTTCTTTCTTTTTTCGTGCTATTACTTGGATCCAATTGGTATCTAGGTGATACAAATTGGTATCTGACCATCTTCACTCTATTTCACAGATGGTTAGAACTAGAGCAACGACTGCACCAACACCAACACCGGCAAGACAAGAAACGTCTGAGCTAGCCACTGGGGCTGTAGCTCGGAGAGGAACAGTGGCGAGAGGCCGTGGAAGAGGTCGTGGGAGGACGTCCTCTAGAGGAAGAGGACAAGCACCTAGCCCACCTGGTACTAGGGCGATGACTCCTCCACCGACGGAGGAAATGGTAAGAGAGGGTGAGGAAGGGGAGAATGAACAAGCACAGAATGAGGAATTTCCACCCCAACCTACCCCAGAGATGATCAATCAGGTTCTTGCTTATCTTAGCGGGTTATCTGATCAGGGTCAGACACCTCCAGTGTTTTCTGCACCAGCACCTCAGGTTCCGGAGGTACAACATGCGGCCACTATGGCTCCTCGCATGGATACTTCATTGGAAATAGGCACGTTTCCTCGTCTGACTACAGGGCCTATAATGACAAATGATCAGCATGAACTTTTCAGTAAGTTCTTGAAATTGAAACCTCCAGTCTTCAAGGGTGCTGAATCTGAGGATGCTTACGATTTTCTGGTTGACTGTCATGAGCTACTACACAGGATGGGTATAGTAGAACGGTTTGGTGTTGAGTTCGTGAGTTATCAGTTTCAAGGGAACGCCAAAATGTGGTGGCGGTCACATGTTGAGTGTCAACCAACAGAGGCACCACCTATGACTTGGGCATCATTCTCTAGTTTGTTTATGGAGAAGTATATTCCCCGGACTTTGAGGGATAGGAAAAGGGATGAGTTCTTGAGCCTAGAGCAAGGTAGGATGTCGGTTACTGCATATGAGGCTAAGTTTCGTGCATTATCCAGGTATGCCACCCAACTTTGTTTCAGTCCACAAGAACGGATTCGCCGTTTTGTGAAGGGGTTGAGGTCAGAGTTGCGGGTTTTAGCCTTACAGGTAGCGGCTACGGCAAAATCCTTTCAAGAAGTGGTAGACTTCGTGATAGAGGTGGAAGGAGTGAAGCCAGATGACTTCACCATGGCATCGACATCAAAAAGGTTTCGAAAGGGAGGTGAGTTTAATGGTTCTTACTCTAGAGGACAGGGTTCAGGAGGCTACTCAGTCCGACCAATTCAGTCTTCACTACAGACTGTAGTTGGGGGTCCACCTCAGACCGGTCAACACTTCTCTGAGAGACCTATGCTTGAATCCAGAGAGTGTTATGGATGTGGGGAGACTGGACATATTAGGAGGAATTGTCCAAAACAGAGTTATAGACCCCCAATAGCTAGAGGTAGAGGTGGTCATGGTAGAGGCCGTTATTCTGGAGGACGTGGTGGCCGAGGTAATGGTGGTCACCAAAACGGCCGAGGTGATGGACAAACTGGAGCTACTACAACGCCACATGGTAGGGGCAACGGGCAGACTGGAGATAGGGCCCATTGTTACGCTTTCCCTGGGAGGTCTGAGGCAGAGGCATCTGAGGCTGTTATCACAGGTAATCTTTTGGTTTGTGATTACATGGCTTCTGTATTATTTGATCCTGGCTCCACGTTTTCATATGTATCTTCCTCATTTGCTACTGGTCTAAATCTACATTGTGAATCGCTTGACATGCCTATTCGTGTTTCTACTCCGGTGGGTGAGTCTGTGATAGTTGAAAAGGTATATAGGTCATGCTTGGTGACTTTTGTGGGGAGCAATACTTATGTAGACTTGGTCATCTTAGAAATGGTTGATTTTGATGTAATTCTTGGTATGACTTGGCTTTCTCCGAATTTTGCGATCTTGGATTGTAATGCTAAAACTGTGACGTTAGCCAAGCCTGGGACAGATCCGTTAGTGTGGGAGGGGGACTACACTTCCACTCCGGTTCGTATCATCTCCTTTCTTCGTGCTAAAAGAATGATTAGTAAGGGGTGCTTAGCTTTCTTGGCACATCTCAAGGATGACACTACCCAAGTACCTTCAATTGAGTCGGTTTCGGTAGTCCGTGAGTTTCTGGATGTGTTTCCTGCAGACCTTCCTGGTATGCCACTGGATAGGGATATCGACTTTTGCATTGATCTGGAGCCGGGTACTCGACCCATTTCCATACCCCCTTATAGAATGGCTCCAGCTGAGTTAAGGGAGTTAAAGGCCCAACTTCAGGAGCTGTTAGGTAAAGGTTTTATTAGGCCAAGTGCATCCCCTTGGGGTGCTCCTATTTTATTTGTGAAGAAGAAAGATGGAAGTCTTCGGATGTGCATAGACTACAGGCAGCTGAATAAGGTAACTATTAAGAACAAGTATCCTATTCCTCGCATTGATGATTTGTTTGATCAGTTACAAGGTGCTTGTGTCTTCTCTAAAATTGATTTGAGGTCCGGTTATCATCAATTGAAAATACGGACAGCAGATGTGCCAAGGACTGCTTTTTGAACCAGGTATGGGCATTATGAATTCTTAGTAATGTCTTTTGGGCTTACGAATGCCCCTGCTGCTTTCATGAGCCTAATGAATGGCATTTTTAAGCCATATCTGGATCTTTTTGCTATTGTATTTATTGATGATATACTGATATACTCAAAGAGCAAGAAGGAACATGAGGAGCACTTGAGAATTGTGTTGGAAGTATTGAGGGAGAAAAAGCTTTATGCCAAATTCTCCAAGTGTGAGTTTTGGCTGGATTCAGTGTCCTTCTTGGGGCACGTGGTTTCTAAGGATGGGGTGATGGTGGATCCTGCTAAGATTGAAACAGTGAAGAATTGGGTAAGACCTACTAATGTGTCAGAAGTAAGGAGCTTTGTTGGTTTAGCCAACTACTACCGTCGCTTTGTCAAGGGATTCTCTTCTATTGCTTCCACATTTGCCTTTCCTGGGTGATACAGAATGGTAATATCATAGTCCTTCAACAGTTCCATCCACCTCCTCTGCCTCAAATTCAAGTCTTTCTGGGAAAAGGGATGAGTTCTTGAGCCTAGAGCAAGGTAGGATGTCGGTTACTGCATATGAGGCTAAGTTTCGTGCATTATCCAGGTATGCCACCCAACTTTGTTTCAGTCCATAAGAACGGATTCGCCGTTTTGTGAAGGGGTTGAGGTCAGAGTTGCGGGTTTTAGCCTTACAGGTAGCGGCTACGGCAAAATCCTTTCAAGAAGTGGTAGACTTCGTGATAGAGGTGGAAGGAGTGAAGCCAGATGACTTCACCATGGCATCGACATCAAAAAGGTTTCGAAAGGGAGGTGAGTTTAATGGTTCTTACTCTAGAGGACAGGGTTCAGGAGGCTACTCAATCCGACCAATTCAGTCTTCACTACAGACTGTAGTTGGGGGTCCACCTCAGACCGGTCAACACTTCTCTGGAGAGACCTATGCTTGAATCCAGAGAGTGTTATGGATGTGGGGAGACTGGACATATTAGGAGGAATTGTCCAAAACAGAGTTATAGACCCCCGATAGCTAGAGGTAGAGGTGGTCATGGTAGAGGCCGTTATTCTGGAGGACGTGGTGGCCGAGGTAATGGTGGTCACCAAAACGGCCGAGGTAATGGACAAACTGGAGCTACTACAACGCCACATGGTAGGGGCAACGGGCAGACTGGAGATAGGGCCCATTGTTACGCTTTCCCTGGGAGGTCTGAGGCAGAGGCATCTGAGGCTGTTATCACAGGTAATCTTTTGGTTTGTGATTACATGGCTTCTGTATTATTTGATCCTGGCTCCACGTTTTCATATGTATCTTCCTCATTTGCTACTGGTCTAAATCTACATTGTGAATCGCTTGACATGCCTATTCGTGTTTCTACTCCGGTGGGTGAGTCTGTGATAGTTGAAAAGGTATATAGGTCATGCTTGGTGACTTTTGTGGGGAGCAATACTTATGTAGACTTGGTCATCTTAGAAATGGTTGATTTTGATGTAATTCTTGGTATGACTTGGCTTTCTCCGAATTTTGCGATCTTGGATTGTAATGCTAAAACTGTGACGTTAGCCAAGCCTGGGACAGATCCGTTAGTGTGGGAGGGGGACTACACTTCCACTCCGGTTCGTATCATCTCCTTTCTTCGTGCTAAAAGAATGATTAGTAAGGGGTGCTTAGCTTTCTTGGCACATCTCAAGGATGACACTACCCAAGTACCTTCAATTGAGTCGGTTTCGGTAGTCCGTGAGTTTCTGGATGTGTTCCCTGCAGATCTTCCTGGTATGCCACCGGATAGAGATATTGATTTCTGCATTGATCTGGAACCGGGTACTCGACCCATTTCCATACCCCCTTATAGAATGGCTCCAGCTGAGTTAAGGGAGTTAAAGGCCCAACTTCAGGAGCTGTTAGGTAAAGGTTTTATTAGGCCAAGTGCATCCCCTTGGGGTGCTCCTGTTTTATTTGTGAAGAAGAAAGATGGAAGTCTTCGGATGTGCATAGACTACAGGCAGCTGAATAAGGTAACTATTAAGAACAAGTATCCTATTCCTCGCATTGATGATTTGTTCGATCAGTTACAAGGTGCTTGTGTCTTCTCTAAAATTGATTTGAGGTCCGGTTATCATCAATTGAAAATACGGACAGCAGATGTGCCAAGGACTGCTTTTCGAACCAGGTATGGGCATTATGAATTCTTAGTAATGTCTTTTGGGCTTACGAATGCCCCTGCTGCTTTCATGAGCCTAATGAACGGGATTTTTAAGCCATATCTGGATCTTTTTGTTATTGTATTTATTGATGATATACTGATATACTCAAAGAGCAAGAAGGAACATGAGGAGCACTTGAGAATTGTGTTGGAAGTATTGAGGGAGAAAAAGCTTTATGCCAAATTCTCCAAGTGTGAGTTTTGGCTGGATTCAGTGTCCTTCTTGGGGCACGTGGTTTCTAAGGATGGGGTGATGGTGGATCCTGCTAAGATTGAAACAGTGAAGAATTGGGTAAGACCTACTAATGTGTCAGAAGTAAGGAGCTTTGTTGGTTTAGCCAGCTACTACCGTCGATTTGTCAAGGGATTCTCTTCTATTGCTTCCCAATTGACGAACTTGACTAAGCAGAATGTTCCATTTGTATGGTCGGATGAATGTGATGAAAGCTTTCAGAAACTCAAGACCTTGCTGACTACTGCACCTATCCTTACCTTGCCAGTAGAGGGTAAGAACTTCATTGTTTATTGTGATGCATCCTATTCTGGTTTGGGTGCAGTGCTAATGCAAGAGAAGAATGTAATTGCTTATGCTTCGAGGCAATTAAAGGTGCATGAACGTAACTATCCGACCCATGATTTGGAGTTGGCTGCGGTAGTGTTTGCATTAAAGCAATGGAGACACTATCTATATGGGGTCAAGTGTGAGGTCTACACAGATCATCGTAGTCTACAGTATGTTTTTACCCAGAAAGACTTGAATTTGAGGCAGAGGAGGTGGATGGAACTGTTGAAGGACTATGATATTACCATTCTGTATCACCCAGGAAAGGCAAATGTGGTAGCTGACGCTTTAAGTAGAAAAGCAGGTAGTATGGGTAGTTTAGCCCACTTACAAGTTTCTAGACGCCCATTGGCTAGAGAAGTCCAAAATTTGGCTAACGACCTTATGAGACTGGAAATACTAGAGAAAGGAGGATTTTTGGCCAGTGTGGAGGCAAGATCTTCTTTTCTTGACAAGATCAAGGGAAAACAGTTTGATGATGAAAAGCTAAGCCGAATTCGGGATACGGTGTTGCGAGGCGAGTCTAAAGAGGCAATAATTGATGAGGAAGGTGTCTTGAGGATTAAGGGAAGGGTATGTGTGCCTCGTGTTGATGATTTGATCCACACTATCCTTACAGAGGCTCATAGTTCCGGATATTCTATACATCCTGGTGCAACCAAGATGTACCGTGACCTAAAGCAACACTTTTGGTGGAGTAGAATGAAGCGCGACATTGTTGATTTTGTTGCCAAATGTCCAAATTGCCAGCAAGTAAAGTATGAACACCAGAGGCCCGGAGGAACACTTCAGAGAATGCCCATTCCTGAATGGAAGTGGGAGAGAATTGCAATGGACTTCGTGGTTGGTCTTCCAAAGACATTGGGTAAGTTTGACTCTATTTGCCGGTTAACTTGTGGACAGATTTAACTTAAGTCTGCTCCTTCATTCCGGTTCACAAGAGTGACCTACAATCAGAGAAGTTAGCCAAAAATCTACATCTCAGAAATTGTCGATTCATGGAGTTCCACTCTCCATTATATCAGATAGAGGTACCGCAGTTTACTTCTAAGTTTTTGGAAGAACATTGCACGCGGAATTAGGTACCAGGTGGACCTTAGTACTGCATTTCACCCTCAGACCGCAATGGCTCAGTTCTGAGCGAACGATTCAAGTTCGTTGGAGTATATTGCTTCGCGGCATGTGTGATTGAATTTGGTGGTCATTGGGATAAACTTCATTACCCTTAGCGGAGTTTTACATACAATAATAAGCTATCACGTCCATATTGACATGGCCCCGATTTGAAGCATTGTATGGGAGGAGATGTAGGTCTCCCCTTGGTTGGTTTGACGCATTTGAAGTTAGACCTTGGGGTACTGATCTGTTGAGGGATTCATTGGAGAAGGTGAAATCTATTCAAGAAAAGCTTTTAGCAGCTCAAAGTAGGCAAAAGGAATATGCAGATCGAAAGGTTAGAGACTTGGAGTTCATGGAGGGTGAACAAGTCTTGCTGAAGGTTTCACCCATGAAAGGGGTGATGCGGTTTGGAAAAAGGGGTAAGCTAAGTCCAAGGTATATTGGACCATTTGAAGTACTTAAGCGAGTAGGGGAGGTGGCTTATGAATTAGCCTTGCCTCCAGGGCTGTCAGGAGTGCATCCGGTATTTCATGTGTCTATGCTGAAAAGATACCATGGGGATGGGAACTACATCATTCGTTGGGATTCGGTTCTGCTTGATGAAAATTTGTCTTATGAGGAGGAACCTATTGCTATTTTAGATAGAGAAATTCGCAAGTTGAGATCAAGGGAGATTGCATCTATCAAAGTTCAATGGAAGAATCGACCAGTTAAAGAGGCCACTTGGGAGAAGGAGGCTGATATGCAAGAAAAATATCCGCATTTGTTCACAGATTCAGGTACTCCCTCTCATCCTTGTTTTTCTTCTTTTGATCGTTCGAGGACGAACGATGGGTAAATTGGTATCTATTGTAACAACCTGCTTAGTCATTTTGAGCAGCAGATTTTATTTCTGGAAAAACTGTCTGAGATGACGTATCCAACGACGGACCGTCATGGGCACGACGGACCGTCGAGGGTGTCTCATTCCAAACACTTGGAATTTTTATATTTGAGTGCTGAAATCGACTCTCTGAACTCTGTGACGGACCTGCAGGACGGACCGTCACATACACGATGGACCGTTGTGAGGTTCCGTTTCAAAACACTTCAACTCTTGAGAATTGGGTACTGAGAGCAATTCTCTGTCCGTCGTGACAAAAGCGCAGGACGGACCGTCGTAGGCACGACGGACCGTCTCAGACTCATCAAGGAAATTGAGTCTCTGAAGGTTGTGACGAACCTGCAGGACGGACCGTCGCAGGCACGACGGGCCATCACAGGTTGCGTAATACCAGTCTGGGTCGAATTTTTGGGTAAGTTTTAAAGGGGCGTTTTGGACTATTCTTGCTATAATTATAAATTTCGTGGGTTAATGTTAATAACTCAAATTCTTGGGGGTGTGAAGGAGATAACCTTGAGTTAATTAGTGGGTTATTTCCTCATCTTTTATACCTAATTATATGCTAATTAGGGAAAAGAGAGAGAGTTTTGGAAGAAGAAAAATAGAGAGAATAAGGAGAAGAGAGGAACGATCGATAGAGAGAGACAAACAAAGAGGAAACAAAAAGCTTTGAGAGATTGCTTGCTTGATCAAGAATCCTTGGTGAAGGTAGGTTATGGTTTTGATACTATTCGTAGTAAACTCTTAATAGTGAATGATATGTATTGGTAGTATTGTAAACCCTTCTATATGCTTAATTGTATGCTTGCATGAATGTGATTAGGTGATTGTGATAAAATAAGCATAATGAAGCTTTTGAATCCAAAATCTTGAAGAACCCAAATTCACCTTGTTATTGATGATGCCTTGGTATAAAAGAAGGCTTGATGAATTGATAGAATGATGTTAGTGGATCGGAGTGTCACGTTCCGACACATAGTATTAGGGGATCGGGTTCACGAACCGACACGTAGAATTAGGGGATCGGAGTGTCACGTTCCGACACATAGTATTAGGGGATTGGGTGTCACGAACCAACACGTAGAATTAGGGGATCGGAGTGTCACGTTCCGACACATAGTATTAGGGGATCGGGTGTCACGAACCGACACGTAGAATTAGGGGATCGGAGTGTCACGTTCCGACACATAGTATTAGGGGATCGAGTGTCACGAACCGACACGTAGAATTAGGGGATCGGAGTGTCACGTTCCAACACATAGTATTAGGGGATCGGGTGTCACGAACCGACACGTAGAATTAGGGGATCGGAGTGTCACGTACCGACACATAGTAGTAGGGGATCAGAGTGTCAAGTACCGACACAAGAGGAAGAAAGATAATGAATCTTGAGAGATGTTAATACACTCAATGTAATGAACCTAATTTCCCAAATGAGTGTGGTATTGAGGCTTGAGTCCTCATGGATGAACTTGGTAGTACTTATTGATGGTTATAGTACTTGTTGCTACATGTTGAGTATTGTAGTTGATTTATGATATGAACTGATATATACTGTTTTCTATTTTGAGTTGGCCGATGATACCTACTCAGTACTTGTGTTTTGTACTGACCTCCTACTTGTTGTTTCTTTCTTTGTTATTTGGGAAATGCAGCAAACGTACCGTCGTCTTCAACTCAGCAGCAATTCTAGCCAGTCTTCACTACACCGGATTTCAGGGTGAGCTAATGCTTCTAGCTTGGACTGGATCATCTCTGCAAGTCTTGATGCCTTGAACTTCCGGCATGGACTAGCCTTTTATTTATTTTAGCTTCTTAGATACTTTTATATTTGTAACTTGAGAATAGATGTTCTTGTGATGATGACTTCCAGATTTTGGGGATAATGGGTTATAAATTTTAGAAGTTATTTAATTGTTTTCGTTAATGAGTTTTAAGTCTTCCGCTTTGTATTTTGTTCAATATGTTGGGGTTTTAGATTGGTTGGTTCGCTCACATAGTAGGATAAGTGTGGGTGCCACTCGCGGCTCGATTTTGGATCGTGACAACCAACTAAACCACATTAACTTATTTGAAGAACTTAAGAACTTTCTAAGTCTAATTAGTTAAGTGTTAACTTACTTCTAACACTATATTCACCAATTTAATTACATTAAGTATTTGTAGAACTTAAAGACTTTCTAAGTCTAATTAGTTAAGTTTTAACTTACTTCCAAACACTATAATCACCAACTAAATCACATTAAGTATTTGGAAAACTTAAAGACATTCTAAGTCTAATTTGTTATGTTTTAACTTAATTCAAAGAATATATTCACAACTAAATCACATTAACTTATTTGAAGAACTTAACAACTTTCTAAGTCTAATTAGTTAAGTTTTAACTTAATTCTAACACTATATTCACCAACTTAATTACATTAAGTATTTGGAGAACTTAAAGACTTTCTAAGTCTAATTAGTTAAGTTTTAATTTACTTCCAAACACTATAATCACCAACTAAATCACATTAACTTATTTGAAGAACTTAACAACTTTCAAAGTCTAATTAGTTTAGTTTTAACTTACTTCTAACACTATATTCACCAACTAAATCACATTAAGTATTTCAAGAACTTAAAGACTTTCTAAGTCTAATTAATTTAGTTTTAACTTACTTCCAAACACTATATTCACCAACTAAATCAAATTAAGTATTTGGAGAACTTAAAGACTGTCTAAGTCTAATTAGTTAAGTATTAACTTAATTCAAAACACTATATTCACCAATTAAATCACATTAAGTATTTGGAGAACTTAATGACTTTCTTAGTCTAATTAGTTTAGTTTTAACTTACTTCCAAACACTATATTCACCAACTAAATCACATTAAGTATTTGGAGAACTTAAAGACTTTCTAAGACTAATTTTAACTTAATTCCAACACTATATTCACCAACTAAATCACATTAAGTATTTGGAGAACTTAAAGACTTTCTAAGTCTAATTAGTTTAGTTTTAACTTACTTCTAACACCGTATTCACCAACTAAATCACATTAAGTATTTGGAGAACTTAAAGACTTTCTAAGTCTAATTAGTTAAGTTTTGAATTACTTTTAACACTATATTAACCAGCTAAATCACATTAAGTTTTTGGAGAACTTAAAGACTTTCGAAGTCTAATTAGTAAAGTTTTAACTTACTTCCAAACACTATATCACCAACTAAATCACATTAATTATTTGGAGAACTTAAAGACTTTCTAAGTCTAATTAGTTAAATTTTAACTTACTTCTAACACTATATTCACCAACTTAATTACATTAAGTATTTGGAGAACTTAATGACTTTCTAAGTCTAATTAGTTTAGTTTTTATTTACGTCAAAACACTATATTCACCAACTAAATCACATTAAGTAATTGAAGAACTTAAAGACTTTCTAAGTCTAACTAGTTAAGTTTTAACTTAATTCAAACATTATATTCACCAACTAAATCACATTAACTTATTTGGAGAACTTAACAACTATCTAAGTCTAATTAATTAAGTTTTAACTTAATTCTAACACTATATTACCAACTTAATTACATTAAGTACTGGTAGAACTTAAAGACTTTCTAAGTATAATTAGTTTAGTTTTAACTTACTTCCAAACACTATATTTACCAACTAAATCACATTAAGTATTTGGAGAACTTAAAGACTTTCTAAGTCTAATTAGTTAAGTTTTAACTTACTTCCAAACACTATATTCACCAACTAAATCACATTAAATATTTGGGGAACTTAAAGACTTTCAAAGTCTAACTAGTTAAGTTTTAACTTAATTCAAACACTATATTCACAACTTGTAACGACCTGCTTAGTCGTTTTGAGCAGCAGATTTTATTTCTGGAAAAACTGTCTGAGACGACGTATCCAACGACGGACCGTCGAGGGTGTCTCGTTCCAAACACTTGGAATTCTTATATTTGAGTGCTGAAAGCAATTCTCTGAACTTTGTGACGGACCTGCAGGACGGACCGTCACAGACATGACGGACCGTTGTGAGGTTCTGTTTCAAAACACTTCAACTCTTGAGAATTGGGTACTGAGAGCAATTCTCTGAAGTCTGTGACGGACCTGCAGGATGGACCGTCACAGACATGACGGACCGTTGTGAGGTTCCGTTTCAAAACACTTCAACTCTTGAGAATTGGGTACTGAGAGCAATTCTCTGTCCGTCGTGACGGAAGTGTAGGACGGACCGTCGTAGGCACGACGGACCGTCTCAGAATCATCAAGGAATTTGAGTATCTGAAGGTTGTGACGAACCTGCAGGATGGACCGTCGCAGGCACGACGGGCCGTCACAGGTTGCGTAATCCCAGTCTGGGTCGGATTTCTAGGTTAGTTTTAAAGGGGCGTTTTGGACTATTCCTGCTATAATTATAAATTTAGTGGGTTAATATTAATAACTCAAATTCTTGGGGGTGTAAAGGAGATGACCTTGAGTTACTTATTGGGTTATTTCCTCATCTTTTATACCTAATTATTTGCTAATTAGGGAAAAGAGAGAGGGTTTTTGAAGAAGAAAAATGGAGAGAACAAGGAGAAGAGAGAGGAACGATCGATAGAGAGAGACAACCAAAGAGGAAACAAAAAGATTTGAGAGATTGCTTGCTTGATCAAGAATCCTTGGTGAAGGTAGGTTATGGTTTTGATACTATTCATAGTAAACTCTTAATAGTGAATGATATGTATTGGTAGTATTGTAAACCCTTCTATATGCTTAATTGTATGCTTGCATGAATGTGATTATGTGATTGTGATAAAATAAGCATAATGAAGCTTTTGAATCCAAAATCTTGAAGAACCCTAATTTACCTTGTTATTGATGATGCCTTGGTATAAAAGAAGGCTTGATGAACTAAAGTAATGAGATTGATGATGCCTTGGTATAAAAGAAGGCTTGATGAATTGATAGAATGATGTTAGTGGATCGGAGTGTCACGTTCCGACACATAGTATTAGGGGATCGGGTGTCACGAACCGACACGTAGAATTAGGGGATCGGAGTGTCACGTTCCGACACATAGTATTAGGGGATCGGGTGTCACGAACCGACACGTAGAAGTAGGGGATCGGAGTGTCACGTTCCGACACATAGTATTAGGGGATCGGGTGTCACGAATCGACACGTAGAATTAGGGGATCGGAGTGTCACGTTCCGACACATAGTATTAGGGGATCGGGTGTCACGAACCGACACGTAGAATTAGGGGATCGGAGTGTCACGTTCCGACACATAGTATTAGGGGATCGGGGTCATGAACCGACACGTAGATAGGGGTCAGAGTGTCACGTTCCGACACATAGTATTAGGGGATCGGGTGTCACGAATCGACACGTAGAATTAGGGGATCGGAGTGTCACGTTTCGACACATAGTATTAGGGGATCGGGTGTCACGAACCGACACGTAGAATTAGGGGATCGGAGTGTCACGTTCCGACACATAGTATTTAGGGGATCGGGTGTCACGAACCGACACGTAGAATTAGGGGATCGGAGTGTCACGTACCGACACATTTAGTAGTAGGGGATCGGAGTGTCACGTACCGACTTGCAAGAGGAAAGAAAGATAATTGAATCTTGAGAGATCTTTATATACTCTCAATGTAATGAACCTAATTTCCCAAATGAGTTGGTATTGAGGGCTGATCCTCATGGATGAAACCTTGGTAGTAGTTATTTGATGATTAATAGTACTTGTTGCTGACATTGTTGAGCTATTGTAGTTGATTTATGATATGAACTGATCATATCTGTTTTCTATTTTGAGTTGGCCGATGATACCTACTCAGACTTGTGTTTTTTGTACTGACCCCTACTTGTTGTTTCTTTCTTTGTTATTTGGGGAATGCAGCAAACGTACCGTCGTCTTCAACTCAGCAGCAATTCTAGCCAGTCTTCACTACACCGGATTTCAGGGTGAGCTAATGCTTCTAGCTTGGACGGGATCTTCTCTTCAATGTCTTGATGCCTTGAACTTCCGGCATGGACTAGCCTTTTATTTATTTTAGCTTCTTAGATACTTTTAGATTTGTAACTTGAGGATAGATGTTCTTGTGATGATGACTTCCAGATTTTGGGGATAATGAGTTTTAAGTCTTCCGCTTTGTATTTTGTTCAATATGTTGGGGTTTTAGATTGGTTGGTTCGCTCACATAGTAGGATAAGTGTGGGTGCCACTCGCGGCTCGATTTTGGGTCGTGACAGATAGTTATCACTTCGAGAATCTCTCAAATAAGAATTATATTGTATTTTTACATACAACTGAGTTATTATCTACTATTTGAAGACCTTTCCATATATTGCATCTGTTATTGTTGCTTTATTCCTGAGTATTTGAGTTGAGTATCTTGAGTTGAGTATCCTATTATTGAGTGGAGTTTGAGTTGAGTTAAGTTAGTTTGAGAAGAGGTAAGTATGTCCTGTTCTATCAGTTCAAGTTTATGTTTATGCTTTAGATTCCCCTTACATACTCGTACATTCCGTGTACTGATGCCATTTTGCCTGCATCTTTTTATGATGCGGATGCAGGTATTCAGGGTCATCAACGATGCTCAGTTGTAACCACTTGAAGTTCTAGCTAGCTTTGGTTAGCCTCCTTGCTTCCAGAGGGTTCCATTTTCCTTCAGTTGTTAGTATGTCGTGGCTCTTGTCCCTATAATCCTTCTGTAATAGTAGAGGTTTCATAGATAATTTAAGAGTCGAGGAGACTATCATTTTTTTCTTTGTTGTTGTATTTTTTTGAGTTCATTTGGCATTTAACTAATACTTGTTAAATTAATTTTCAAACAATTATCGGAGTTAAGTTTAAAGTAAGTTCTTAAAGTTATTTTTGCATCAGGAGTTTTCATTTTTCATGAGTAAGTCTTCCATTGAGTAATGAGACATGTCTGTTAGAACAAAAATACTCAAGAAACTGATTTGAAAAAATAAAAATAGAGTGAACTTATGAAATTCCTTGTGTATATTAATCTGCAGAAAGTCTGAATTTATACAAAGAAAAAACATAAAAATTAAAATTAAAATAATAACATGTGCCACTAACTACCATAAAAGAGGCCACTAACAGCCATAATGGGGCCAATAATGGGGCCACTAACTTCAGAAAGTTGAGCAACTAAAGTTGACGAAGTCTAGCTAGAAAATAGGATGCACTAACTGAAATAAGTGAAAACAGTAAAAATAATAATAAGCTGAAAAAATGTCAATTGTCTAACACTCCTCCTTGGCATTTTTATGGCAAACACCAATTCTTTGCCTCAGATCTTCAAACCTTTCCTTTGGCAATGACTTGGTGAAAATGTCAGCTAACTGGTTCTCAGATGAACAATGAACAAGCAACACTTCATTAGATTGTTGGACTTCTCTAATAAAATCAAACTAGATCTTGATATGTTTAGTTCGACCATGAAACACTGGATTTTTTTAGATTGAAACTGCTGAACTGTTGTCACACATGATCTTGGTAGCTTCTGTTTGTTCATGGCCTAAGTCCTTCATCATCTTCCTTATCCAGATAACTTGATTCACAGCAGATGCAGCAGCTATGTACTCAGCTTCTGCTGTTGATTAAGCTGTAGTGTCTTCATGACAGTCTTGGTATGCTACCATGTGTTTTGGACTGTTTTCCTTTAGTTACACGCTTAACTGCATTGTCCGATGGAACGTTTTGGTCCTTCCACCATTGCATGTATCTCATGTTGATCTCTGACATAATAGCCCTCCAAGCATGATTATTAGTTGTATTTTCCTGTCTTTTAGGTACTTTTCATGTCACTTCAATTCCTAAACACCCCCCCCCATACACACACACACATACACACATATACACAACATCAAAACACTATATTTTAAAGCTAAGCTCATTTTGAAGCAAAGGCAACATTGGTGCAACCAACAGAGGAAACACCGAAGGGGAAATATTACCTATAAAATTTTGATCAGTTATAGCCATGGCAGTCCGGAAGCAAGGAGGTCTCACCAACTGCTGATGAAAAGAGATCTTACTAAACGTCTGCTATAGTGAGTACCTGAAACTTCATTATAAAATGTGCAAAGTCAAATAACATCAGTACATTGAATGTACGGTATGTAATATAGACCAAATGAAGTACGTAAATAAATAGTTGAACTCAATAAATGAACTAAAATAGTGTACAACAAATTGGTGATTCCTAAATTAATTAACATAAGGAGTCGCCACCTAATTATTTTTGCGGTTAATCAGGACACCCAAATTATTTAACCAATGTAATGCTAACATTAACTCCGATTAATGGTCTACTTAACTTGTGTGATACTATGTAAGGTTTCTAGTTATCCTAATGGGAAGAGATTAAGTATCCTTTAAGATCTGTTAAAAACGATTACCGACCAAAGTTATGTTAAATTTAAAAAGGTTTTGAAATAACTATAGAATTTAAAATATCTATTATAACTAGGTGCCAATTGGTTTTAGAAAGATAAAAGTAATATCGTGACTAGCTAACTTAAGTTAGGAACACAGACATGTTTCCTTCGCTTTTAGTCTTTAGTTTAAATTTTTGCTAGATCTAGCTAGGGCATATCCCATCATTTCTAGTTAGTATAGGCTTTATTTCATACATACTTAGATTCAGCTTTAGCATTTGAGTTTGTTCTTTCAGTTGTTGTTAAATTGTAATTTTCATATATTCAAATAATTTATGGGTAATCCCCGTCATTTCAGTTTACATGATGATTTTGCTTCCACACGGTATTTCTTGTTTCGATTTATCTTTAAGTATGCTTATGATATGCCAACAAGGTAAGCTTGGGTCATGATAGTGATGGCTACAGATTGGATTGTTCGATAATGCTTACGACATTAAGTTTGAGAAATTAGCAAGAGATGGGTTAGTTGATTTGCTTGAACTGGGAACATTTTCGGAGATGTTAGCACAAAAGATTGCAGAATATGCACTGCAGAATTAAGAAAATAAAGTATTTATACACCGTTTGCCATAGATTGCCTCAAAGTTGGCAAAGATGGTGTTGGTGGAAAGTGTGATGACATTACAGTGATAGTTGCTCGTATTTCCCCAGGTAGTTCTATTTAGGGGTTTAAGGGTGTGTTTGGTATGAAGGAAAACCGTTTACACATTTTCAAGAAAAGGAAAAATGTTTTCCAATTTTCTTATGTTTTGTTGGGACAAAAGTTTTGGAAACTGTTTTCCAAATCAACCCCTTTTCCTCAAAGTTAAGGAAAATGATTTTCCTTCAAAAGTTAAGAAAAAATATTTTCTAAAACTCTCATCCAACTTCAAATTACATTTTTTTTAATAAAAAAGTCAATTTCTAAAAAATATTTTCAATTTCAAAATTTTATATTCACTCCACCCTCCCCCTCCCCCAATTATCCCGCCACTCCCCTCCAAAGAAAGTTGAAAACTTTAAAATTTCATTTTTTTCATTCCAACCAACCCCCCACCGCACCCAAAAAAAAATTAAGTTTGTTTCTAAAATAAATTCGACTACAAATTTAAATTTTTTCACCCCTACTCTCAACCTCCCCACCCCCACCTCCATAAATAAATTTTCAATTTGTTTTTTAAAAAAATATTTTCAACTTTAAATTTTTTTTACCCCTACCCTCCATCCTCTAACCCCCTTCCCCACCCCCCACCCCCCACCCCAAAAAAAATTAAGTTTGTTTTTAAAAAATATTTTGGACTTCAAATTTTTATATTTTCACCACTACGTTGCCCCCCACCCCCAACACACACACACCACACCTACCAAAATAAATTTTTAATTTGTTTTTAAAAAATATTTTCAACTTCAATTTGTGTTTCACTCCTACCCCCCACCCCCACCCCCTACAAGCCCCAATCCCCACCCAAAAATAACTAATTTATTTTTAAAAAATATTTTCAACTTCAAATTTTAATTTTTTCAAAAAAAATAATATTTTTCAAAAATTATTTTCTACTCATGTAAAAATTTCAGTTTACGCGACGATTCAACTTCCACACGGTATTTCTTGTTTCAGTTTTATCTTTAAGTATGCTTATGATATGTCAGCAAGGTAAGCTTGGGGTCACTCGTGTTCCTAGGTCCTGTTTTTGCATCCTAGGGGTAGCTTTGGCGTGACAATATTTTTTTTCATGAACGATACTGGCCTAACATAGCTTATGTCTTAGTAGATTGAGTTGAGATACTCATAATCCTAGTTGTGAATGTTTGAAGTCTCTTCATCGCTCGCTAAGGTATTTAAGAGGTACAATTGATTGGTATTTGCATTTTAATATATTTCACGTTCTTTAGATGGATTGTTTTATGCAAAGTGGGCAATTAACATGAAGTTAGCTCCACCAGTGGCTATATGTTTACTTTGGTTGCATGTGTTATTTCGTGGAAGTCGTCCAAACAAACATGTATAGAACGTTCTACCATGCAATCTGAAATAATTGCTCTCGAGTTTGCAGGGCAAGAAGCTAAGTGGTTGAGAAATCTTTTGGCGGATATTCTATTATGGGGAACACAAGATTCACCCATCTCTCTTCATTGTGACTCACATATAACAACTATAATAGCCAAAAATAGTGTGTACAATGAAAAAAAAAAGTCATTCGCATTTTATGACCATGTACAATTAAACAGTTGTTGAAACTGGGTGTTATTTCCTTGGAATATGTAAGGGTTTGAAAGAAATTTGGCGGATTTTATGACCATGGGCTTGGCAAGGAAAAAAATTCTTAACACGTCGAGGGTTTGGAGATAAATCCCATTGATTGAGTTAGTGTGGTGGATCCTTTAGGCCTCAAAATACACGACATTTTATATCCCTATCACCCTATGGCGTGAGGCAGTGTTTTATAAGGTTGAACTTATTTTGTCTTAATGATTCTATAACCTTAAAGTGATCTATTTGAGATAGACTTGATGGAATCACCTACGTGAGTGTAAAGGTGTGGCCACCTTTTATGAAAAAATTGGGTCATCTTTCAAGAGAACTCATAAGGCCCAAGGTGTGTGTGCATGACCATAAAAGTACTTTGTTGGATCGCGGAGTTTGCATAAAATCTAGGATATGGTATATGTTGTGGGGATCTCTACTCATTTTTATTTAGTTCAAGAGTACTTTATTTTGTGGATATGTGTTGTCACCTCATTTCACTACTTGATAATTCAAATTGAAAGATATTGACACTTAAATACATTTTCCTTTCTTTTACCCATGAATTATTCTTATTCATTATCTTTGCATTAGTGGGGGATTGTGGATAATATTGCTTTTATTTCAGTGCAAAGGATAGGTTACATCTTTTACCTCTCTGTAATAAATCTATCTGAAGATTTTCAAGTCGTTACTATATGTGAAATAGGAGAGTTACTTCCACAATGATGGTTCACATTCACCTCAAGTGTCTGTTTCTTATAACTTTGTAAGAAAATATAGTAAGTATTAACAATACTTGAAGTTACTTTTGTATTATGACAAATTCTCATTAAAGTAAGAGTATATCTATTATACGTTAGTTTCTTACATTCTTTTGATGGATGAAGACGTAAATGATTTTTCTAGTTGAGTATCATTTGAGAGCTAAATACAGAGTCATTTCTTTTATTTACCACTAGTAAATGGGCCTGCGCTTCGCGCGGTTATAACTTTCTTCTTTAAAATTTATTAGAATAGAACTTTTCTTGTATTTTGATGTTATAATATTTTTGTATAAGTTTTCTTTAAGAGTATAGAGGTTATTCAATTCTAGTTTACAATTTGTTTTATTAAAAGAAAAGAAAAAATTACAAATCATAACACTATTTTTTTCTAGTTTACATAATTTCATTTTACCATGGTTACATAGTGTCTTTAATTAGAGTATCACATGAATATTTTTCTGAATTTTCTTTGCAAACTTCGTTAGTATAACACTATCAATGAAATTCAAAATATTAAATATTTTTTTAAAATATATATATACAACTGATATGTTTATCAAGAGCAAAGGTTCCATAATCACATAACATACCAATAAGTAATATGTAGTCATAATGTGTTTTCCAAAATCTAAATTTCATATGTAATATAGTTATAATAGTGTTTTATAATTGAAATTGTGCACAAACAAAATATTAATGAATCCTTGAAAGGATTAAAGAGAAGTAAGGGATAATGGGAAAAATTTCAAAAAAGTACTTTGGTGTGAGAGAATAGTCAACGTTGTGTATCATACAATTATAATTAATTGCTTGTTTAATTCGATCATTTGACTTTTTATTTTTCTTCACTCTTATTAATATTAACATTATTATGACAACAACAAAAAATCATATAAATTTTTAGGCTTGATCTATTGGAAAAGAAAAGATTTCTTTGAAGAATGTTGTAAATAAATATATTCTTTAAAAATGTGAATTTTCAGTAGGTGGATTTACATATAGTCTCTACTAACAAATACTTATAACGAAAACTTTCCAGGAAGATAAACATAAACAACAAAGTTAAAAATATACACTCTAAAACAACAATAAATATCATAAGCACAAACTAATAACAGTAAGAAAACATACCAAGATCTGCAACAATATAATGAAACAGAAAGGAAAATTGTGCCCACTGAATGCACAATGTCTCCTTGTTAGTGAGTCACTCAACTATAGCAAAGTACATAAATATTTAATTGTGCAGAAGAAGAAAAAGTTCATAATCAAATATTGTACTATGCAGAAAAAGAAGAAGAAGATCAGAATTTTTGATATTTTAAAATGAAAGGAAACCCCTCTATTTATAGACAATAAAGAGTAGTGTGAACAAATGTTTAGTGTATCTTACAAGAAAGGTCACAACTTTTTGGAAATGTCACAACCTTTCATAAAAATCGCAACTCTTCATAAAGGTCGCAACTTTTCATCAAAGTTACAACTTTTGATAAAAGTCACAACTTTTGATAAAAGTCACAACTTTTCATGAAATTGAGAGGTTAATTTTGGAAATAAAGAAATTAAAAGGGGATTCTTGTTTGTGGTGGTGCCACGTAGGCGGGCCTAGGGTTCTCTTTTATATATATATATGATATATGATATGATTTCCTTCACTTATTGTTTTATTGGCTTAAATAATCATTCTTCCTATTGTGGATTTATGGGCAATTGTTTTTGTGCAACTCCAAACTTTTAGCCAAGAGTGCACGTGTTTGAGAGTAAATGCGGAACCTTGGGGAGCGACCGGCTACAATGATTTGCACCAGAGTCGGACTGATATTGCTTTCAAGGTAGTGACTTGTCACGACATACTGTTTGTGATAAGCTAGTTACTACTTTATAATTCTAATCCAATATCAATATTGTAGTATTTTTTCCAAAATTCCATTATTCAATGCTGAAGAGGGTTGATTGTGACTTCGATCTGTTCTTACCTTATCACATTTCTCCACAAATTCACAACATATAGAGAGGCATTCAACTTTTCATAGTGTCCTCATGACTGTCTTGGTATGCTTCCATCACTTTTAGACTTTTTTCCCTTGGTTACACGCTTAACTGCATCGTCTGACGGAACGTTTGGGTCCTTCAACCACTCCATGTATCTCATGTTGACGTCTGACTTGGATAGACCTCCAAGCATGATTCACACAACAAGGCACATGTCAATCGAATCAAATTATTAGCTACACTTTCTGGTCTTTTAGGTACTTTTTATGCTACTTCAATTCCTAAACACCCCCTCACACACACACACATACTCAAAACACAATATTTTTAAGATAAGATCATTTTGAAGCAAAGACAACATTGGTGCAACCAACAAAGGAAACACAGAAGAGGGGCGATATTACCTATAAAATCTTGATCAGTTGTAGCATGTCTGGAAGCAAGGAGGTCTCACCAACTGCTGATGAAAAGAGATCTTATTGAACATCTGCTATTGTGAGTTCCTGAAACTGCATTATAAAATGTGCAATGACAAATGACATAAGTACACTGAATGTACAATATGTAATAAGACCGAATGGAATGAATAAATAGTTGAACTCAATCAATGAACTGAAAAGAAATTGAAAGTACCCTTGTTATACCCCATTTTAACTTGCGTAAAATAGTGTACAAAAATTTGGTGATTCCTAAATTAATTTACTTAAGGAGTCGCCACCTAATTATTTTACTGTAAATTAGGACACCTTAATATGTAACTAATGTAATGCTAGTATTAACTCCAATTAATGGTTACTTAACTTATGTGATACTAGGTAAGGTTTCTAGTTATCCGAAAGGGAATAGATTAAGTATCCTTTAAGATCTGTTAACAATGATTACATATCAAACTTATGTCAAATTTAAAAATGGTTTTGAAATAACTGTAGAATTGAAAATATCTATTATAACATCTATTATAACTAGGTCCTAATTGGTTTTAGAAATATAAAAGTAATATCATGACTAGCTAACTTAAGTTTAAAATTAATCAAAAATATTAATTACAAGCGGGAACAATAAGTGATTTTTCCAACTTAAAAGAGGGTCAATTAAAAGAAAATTCATTGATGAGTTTGAAATATTTTGTTTTAAAAAATTAAAAGAAATGCATTGAATTTTCATATTTGAAAGGAAAGAGGGATTTCAAGAAAAAACTAAAAAGAGTCTATTGAAGTCTTAAATGAAAAATAATCCCATACTTCGTGAAAATAAAAAATATTTGAAAAGGTTTCTTTCTAGAAAAATCTTTCTAAAAATTGTTATCATTATCATTTAAGGTTTCATAATATCAAAATTGTGACCTGGCATGGAGCTTAAAAAAAGAACGAAGAATTTTAGAAATCCCTTAAATAATCAAAACAGAGTTCTAGGAATGTTAAACAAAAAAAACTAAAGGTAAGTTTAGTGAATTAAAACGAAAGCTCTTCCATGTTGAATTTTATCCTTTAAGGTGCTGATTTTGAAGCAGAACAAGCGTAGAGCAGATCCTAACTAGTCTCAAAAATAGAAATTAGATAAGCAACAAAGTTCATCACGTATGCGACGAGTTGACGAACCAATAATTTTTCTTTTACGATTAGTCATTTAGCATACTAAAAACAAATTCGAACAAATACTTGAAACAAAAACTAAACAAGTAGCAATACATTCAAAATACTACTTTTGCTCTATGAATTAAATAAGGCCACAGAGGAGAAATACAGACCTTCTCTAGGGCAGCAAACTAGCGCTTTTGAATCTTATACTCCACTGTCAACTCCCTTAAGACAGATTTACCAAAGGACGTACTTTTGAGAAAATTTAAGAGCCCTATTTATAGCGAAAAAACCACGGCTCTGTTTGTTTGAATTATGGGCTGCTCAAATTAAAAAATAACAATAAAACAAGGAATCACTTCTTTGAATAGATTGAGAGACAACGAAGATAAGATGAACAGGAAGAAGCAATAAATATACAAACCTAACATTTGAATCTGAATCACAGATTTTGAATTGTATTTGGTGTTTTCAACAGACTCGGAAATGTGAACATTTGAATTCAGTCATTTAGAGAATCTAGAGCACTGTTGATGTTCAGAGATGATTGATATGGGTGACAGAGATCTGAGCATAAAATCTTGCCGATTCTCGGGGTGTGGGAGATGAGTGGAAAGATAGGCTTAGGTTTTCATCAGCTCTTTGGAGTGTAAAGAATATGGAGGTAAGAGTAGAATTGTCAAAAGGTCAGGCCCAATCCACCCGACCAAAGTCTCACGGGCCAAAGAATTTGATGGGCTAAGGCGAGCTGACCCTTCATTTTGAAGGCCCTAAAAATGTTCAACCCAACCCTAGAAGTGCCAAGGGCTTGTGCAGGCTTTTTTCTTTTCTTTTTTCATATTTATTATTTTAAAACTTTAAATTCTATAACATTAAGAATGAGGAGATTTCAAATTCAAATATGAAAAATAATAGTGTTGTTTCAATTATACTAGCAAAAAATCTAGTGTGATTAGCATGTATCTAGGATATATACTAGATACACGAGATACATGTATTTGGTGTGATGTGTTCCATACACGCTAGCAAGATAAAAGAGTGACAAGTGAGATGGAAGGGAGGAGAGGGCGCAAATTTATCTATGTATTCTAATATACGTGAATCCACTAGGATAGAGTGTATCTAGAACAAATTAACGAATAATCCAATGGAGTTCATGGATTTACCTAGGTAAACTTATGGGATAATCAATAAAGGATTTTTATCTTCGAAACCCATTAGGAAGGGCAGTCCAAGAGAAATCGGACAAAAATGATCGGATCTTGGGACGCCCCAAAAAAGATATGAGGTGCTCGGAAATGGTCGAAGTAGTTGAATAGGAGGATCACATGAATATAGCCATTGGTAAGTTTACCAAAGATGAAAATGATTTATTTGATATTATGGATGACTGGTTATGGAAGGACCATTTCGTTTTTGTAGGCTGGTTCGATATCTCGAGATACATGAATCTAGATGTACCAAAATTTGAGAAGATTCGTAATATAACAACATAAATTGAATTTAAGTAATTAGTTTCTATACAAGTGAGATTGTTGTAAGTTACCCTTAAATAAATAGTTCTAGCCCACGGGTCGACTCAAATCAAGCCTCAAGGGTCAATGACTTATACAGGCCGAGCTTATAAGCCCTAGTTTTAAATGAGATTGAAAAATCCTATCTCAACCCTACCCCAATAATGGGTTAGGTTGGGTCGGCCTCATGGGCTAAGCCCATTTTGACGGCTCTGAGTTAGAGAAAGAGAAGGGTTCAAGGTATTTTTGGTAGATCATGTTGAGTTTGGGCGCAAAGGAATTATTTGTTCGGGAAAATTTTCAAAATGTCAATACTTTAGCATTTAATAAAACCTCTTGTTAACATTTTCAATACTTATATTTAAAATGACAATATTTCAGTCAGTTATTCTTCAAATTTATTTATTTTTTATTTGTTTGATTTGAAAGAATACAATAATTTAATAATAGAAAGGAAAAAATCACGAAAATAATATTTGAATCTATCACTTAAAATTCTCATTACTTGCAAGTCAAAAGTAAACGACTAGGTGTCAATCTCCCTTCTTCATCAAATTTCGAATACAGATTTCTAACATTCCATTGATTCAAAAATGGCTATGGAAATTTTTGATAATTGTAAATTGTACCAGCTATGAACTAAGTGGGAGCACTAGTTTTGTTGGGTAGTTGTAATTTTAATTTGTTTGAATGAAAAATAATAATGAATATGGAATATTTATAGAAATATTTTTTTTAGTGTTTAGTTCAATCGAAGAATCCTTTTGATAAATATGATATTTGTTACCGTTCTGATAAATATTGTATCCACAATCTAAAAATGAATCGTTTTGATAAAGTTTTTTTTTTTTATATCCATTATCGGAAAATGTATGATAATTATAATGTATATTATAAGTGGTTGTTTAAAGTACAAAATTATGGTAATTGTAGTGTATTTGTTAAAATATTTGATAATGATACAAATACATAGGCATTTATGTAATAAAATTTTGATCACTGAGATATAATTATCAACACAAAGATACCAGTATGAAATTAAAATACATACATTTATTAATAATGAATAAAAATATTGTTAAACGACCGTGAGTCTCTATATATGTTAAACAATTTTGATCACTGTGGTATAATTATTTACAGAGGGATACAAGTATGAAAGTAAATACATACATTTATCAATGTTTAATAGGGAAAATGGTGTGAAAAGTATTTCAATTTTGGCTGAAATTGTTGTTACGATGCCAAACTTTATGGAGAACCTTTTACCCCACCCCCTACACTATTTAATAGTGTATTTTAAAGGTATATATGTGCCCACGTGGACACATTACTATTTATAATTATGCAATATTTTCTATGTCCACGTGGACACATACATATCTTTAAAATACACTATTAAATAGTGTAGGGGGGTAAACGATCATTTCCAAAGTTTGGTATCGTTACAACAATTTTGGTCAAAGTTCGAATATATTTTAGACCTTTTTCCCTATTAAATACAAATATTGTTAAACTTGTTCATCAACTTCTTCCGCACCAACAACTATTTTTTTAACTACTCTCTTACGCCATTTTAGACACATAGTCTACATTTTCGAATAATCCTTGGGAAATGCATACATCAATAGATAGAAAATCTCCAAAAAGTTGATAATTATTTGGGATACCTCTTATAATCCTCTTTGAATCATACATTATAGTGAAAATCACATTCTTTTCCCTTACCTAAGATCCTAAATAACAATCTCAAAATTACTAAATGCACAACAATTTATATAAAATCAAACAATCTATATATGCTATATGTATTTTAATGAACTACTATATTTCCTTACAAAAAACAAATCACAGAAAAGAAAAAAAAATCAAACTATGAAGTTGAAATAGCGAAAAATCATAAATACCAAAAATCTGGAAAAATACTTCACGATAACGTGTTTACCTGTTTAAAAGGTTGAAAATTATTTGAATGATTTCTAAAATTTCTCAGAAAAATAAAGAAATTTTAATTTTTATAAGGTAATGTTTAAGTTACTTAAAAAAACACAATAATGAAAGAAATTGTATGAGAAAGAAAGAGAAATGATAGAATTTGAATAAAAAAAATTAGAGAGAGAAAAGTGAGTACTGGTTTTTTTTTTTCTTTCCTTTAACAAGTAAGGGAAGATAAATAATTATATTAGGATAGACTTTATTTACTAAATATAGACATACTAACATTTTTAATAATTATTTTAAAGTGTAGATAGTTTTAATAACTATGTCAAAAATTTTGACTAGTTAGCTAATTTTTCATATTTTTTTCCTTAAGATTGTGCTGCAATTTTTTGCTGAAGAAAAAGAAGAAAAAATTACTTAGATGAATGTTTTTTTAATAAATAATTACTGTTTTTAGCAATATTTTGTTTTTATTACCATTTATAGAAATATTATGTTGAATCTGCAATATGTATTAAAAGTAAATTAAGTATACAATATATATGTATTATAAATGTTTTTAAAAATATATTATGCTTGTTTGGTAAGAAGTTGACACAATGTATTATAAGTGTATTTAAATATATGATAAATCTATTATCCATCAATAAAACTTGTATTATATGTGAGTAATAAATTATTTTTTGTAATATGAATGAAAAGTGTATTATAAATGTATTAAAAGTGATAAAATAAAAAAAAATGTTATTTCTATAAATGGTAAACATTTTTTATTTGTAATATATTTACGTAAGTTTCCCAAGAAATAATATAAATGCCAAAAATGTCTTGGTGAATGAACTTGTGAGAAAAACACCTTTTTCAAGTTAACTAATTAATAATGTTTCTTCATCCTAGTTAATATATATATATATATAGATAGATAGATAGATAGATAGATAGATAGATAGATAGATAGATAGATAGATAGAGAGAGAGAGAGAGAGAGAGAGAGAGAGAGAGAGAGAGAGAGAGTTTAATAGACGTATTTAAATTGAATTTCAATGGGATAAAATTTTGATGAAAAATATAGTTTTAAAAAAGTGATTAAATTATTAAAAATTAAAAAGTGAAAATGTCAAATGTATATACATATACATATACTCAAGCATATTGAATTAAAATATTCAAAAATAAGGCAAATATAATAACTTTTCCGGAATTTGTTGAAGTCAACGTTAAAAATAGGCAAATAAATTTTAGTAAATTACTCATGACTAAGAAACATGAAGAAAAATGATTGTAGCAAAACACTAAAATAATATACTTTACTTTTCTTAGAGAATTTCTCTAACCAACAACCATCATTATGAGCCTCGTGATGATTACAATTTCTAACCCACGTTGACATATCCATCCTATACCTTGCCGGAGCGTAGGACAACAAAACTGAACTTATGGATCAATCTAAAAAGCCCTCAATGCGGCTGGGTGAGAATTCGCTTGAACTAATGACACAATCCTATCTACGGTAGCGTCGCAATTTATAGGGTTGAGTTGTCTTAACTCTTACCCAAATCGACACTCAATACTGAAGAACTAAACACAAAGGAATACTTACTAATCAAAGGACAAATAACAAGGAAGAAGGAAGAGGACAAACCGCGAAACTGTTTTTGCTAAGAAAGAGTTGCAAAATATTTTATTTAATACTTTCAATGGCCCAATATAGGCTTACAAAATTTGTGGAATTATAATCCCACTAAACTACTTTCCCCAAACTCTAGCAAAACAAATTTGCGCTAACTACAATTAGTAACTACAATTAGGAAAATATCAGGAACTAACTAAATAAAAAAGTGACAACTAACATCTAGAAAATAGCTACACCAAGACTTAGTAAAACTAAAGAAAATATGTTGATGTTGTACAACTTCAACACATCCTCTCAATAACAAGTCTGCAATTTCTTACTCTGTTTAATATGTTGCAAGTCGATCTCTCCTTGTATCTTTTTTTCTCAGATGAAGTAGTAATGTATTTCCACATGCTTAGTCCTTGCATGAAAAATAGAATTTTAGCTAAGTTGGTTGCTGACTGATTGTCACAGAACAAGGAAACTGCATAGCCAACTGGTTGCTTTAAATCCTTCATCAATAGCATAAGCCATGTACTTTATTGAGCTGCAACTGCTACTTGTAACACTCTGAAAAAGTTTTGAGCTAGAACTCAAACCATTCTTCGTGGTTAGTGAGTCTTACCGAGGAATTTAAATTTTATTAAGTGTTAAAGGTCATTAGATGTAGCACCTTGAGTTTCAAAAAGAACTAAAGAGAATTCATTCAAGTAATTTATAAGTTCTTCAAAAATTTTGATCAACTTCAAACGACCATAGATTTTACAACATAATGATTTAGGAGACCCATAATCTATCAAATTAAATATCTCTGAGTTCGCTTTTCAACATCGTCGAATGCTTAATTTTGAGTTCGAGTGAGGGAGATATGCTTGTTTGAGTTTAGCCTGTCTAATTAAGGAAAGTTACCCGAATTAATGAAGTGTATTTTGGTCTTTTTGTTACCCCATCCTAGCTCGTTTTCGTTAACCTTTTAGGGGTATACACTGATTGGGATAAGTTTTAGTCATTCCTAAATTACGCTTAGGGTTTTGAGAGGAGCTCAAGAATAGGAAAAGAGGAGAAAAGAATGAAGGATCAAGATTCTTGCAATCTTTGAGGGGATTTCGCCGAGGATTTGATCCTAAGAGGTATGTAGGCTCTCATAGTGTTGGATTTATTCTCCCACACACCAATCAGGAGTTTCTTTTAAGAATTTAATCCATAAGACTGTGTGTGTATTGAGAATCTTGTTGAGTTCTTAAGGTTTTGTATTTCTTTCTTTGATAATGAAATTCTCGTTAACTACTTGAGGTGAGAGTTGCGAATAAGTATTGTTCTTGGTTTCTTTTGTTGTAGATTTCATTGTAATTATGTTGGGTTTAAGGATACAAAAGATTTTGAGGGAAATCGTTCGATTTTGGATGAGTTAGGGCATGGATTTGAACAAGAAAGTTCATCGATTTTCTGCACAGAGGCTTGGGGCGCCGTGCCACTCAGTGCGCCCAACAAGTGTTTTATATGTTAGGGTATGGCGCCCTGCGTCACTCAGTATGATAGGGTCGCAATGTCCCCTACCATTCCGTCCTTCTTTCCGCGTTAGTCCCCTCAAATTATACCTATGTTTTCTACTTAATATTCACAACTAAAATCTTCATTAACCCTTGAGAGATCATGCCTATCCAAGTTATAACTCTTTAATTCATAATTTAAATTCAAGATAAAGTTAAGAGTAAAGTTTGAGAAAGTTCCCTTAGTCTTTTCGAGGAGTCTTCTATAATTATTAATAAATTATTGCAAGACTCGAGTAAGTGAGTATGAGAATGATAAGAATATATTCATGAATGTACATTATCAATGAGATCCTTGAGTCGAGTTTTTCATACCCATAAATTCCACATGAACTCCATAAATTTAGTATATTTGAGAGGAGGAGTATCATCATGTTCTAAGTTCTATAGTATAGAGTTCCTAACCTTTTGAGATTATATTCCTAATGTGGGACTAATACATGTTACACAAAAAGTTCCTTGAGTTGATTTGTTCATGCCTATAATTATGTATGAATTCTATGAGTCGAGCATTCTCGGGGTGAGTAGTATCATTGAGTCATTATGTTCTGGAGTCATTGAGTTCCGAGTATTGATTTCTATATATGGTTACTGAAAACCTTAAATTTTGTCGTTCACGTTCATAATTCGGCATGAACCCTATTTTTTAGAAGTCTTACAATTATTTATAATATCTTTTAAGACTTGAATACTTGAGTATGAGTATGAGGAGAGTTGAGTTTTATTTTTTTTCAAAATGAATATATGGGAACTAAGTATCCCCTAGAGTAAATGTTTTTTCATTCAAAATGAGGGGAAACATCCATTTCAAAATAAGTTCATGCGGAGTTTGAGTTTTATCTCAATGTTGAGGATGAGGAAATGTTTTTAAGCATATGAGTTAAGTCATATTTTTGGAGTAGTATTGACCACCGATATGATAAGAGTTCAGATAACTCAAAGTCCTTATAAAACATGTGACAAGCGTGGGTAGAAAGGGTCATACTTCTTAGATGATTCCGTATTGCTTTTTAAGCATAACTTAGTTGATCCGCTTAGTTGAGAAGTTCTATACCCCGAATTGTTCTAGCAGTGTGGGCGAGACGTTGTATTATCACAGATCATAGTAATGGTTGTCATCTAGAGAATCTCCCAAATAAGAATTATTATTGCATTTTTACATACAACTGAGTTATTATCTACTGTTTGAAAAGCATTCCATCTATTTCATCTTTTATTGTTGCTTTATTCTTAAGTATCTTGAGTTGAGTATCTTGAGATGAGTATCTTGAGTTGAGTATCTTGAGTTCAGTATCTTATTCTTAAGTGGAGTTTGAGTTGAGTTGAGTGAATTTGAGAAGAAGTTATAAGTATCTCTTATTCTATCAGTTCAAGCTTATGTTTATACTTTAGAATTCCCCTTACATGCTCGTACATTCCATGTACTGGCACCATGTGGTTTCATCTTTTTATGATGTAGATACAGGTATTCAGGATCATCAACGATGCTCCATTGAGACCACTTGCAATTCTAGTTAGCTTTTGTGAGCCTCCTTGCTTCCAGAGGGTTCTAATTTTCTTTAGTTGTTAGAATGTCGTGGGTCTTGTCCTAATAATCCTTCTATAATAATAAAGACTTCATAGATAGTTTAAGACTCGAGGAGTCTATCATAATTTCCTTTGTTGTTGTAATTTTTTGAGTTCATGAGGAATTTAACTAATACTTCTTTAATTATTTTCAGAGGATTATTTGAGTTGAGTTTAAATTAAGTTCTTAAAGTTAACTTAAAACTGAGAAAGTTCGAGAAAACAAAAAGGTTTCAAAAAATTTTTGCATCATGAGTTTTCATTTTTCTTGAATAAGTCTTCCATTGAGCAATGAGTTAGGTCAAGGGTTCTCTTGGGAACCAACAATAGTTTTCAAGTGTCATTTACGTCCAGGGTGTTGGCTCGGGGCGTGACAAACTTAATATGAGAGCATTGAGTTCAAGTGTCCTAGGGTGTTTAAGAAGCCGTGTCATCAAGGTGGTACCTCACAATGAAAATGTTGTACTATGACCCATAGAGGATAGAAATGAAGGTAGACACGGAAGAGGTACACCTGAGAAGTAATGTAGCCAGATGAGGTCCCAATTGAGGTTAAGAGAGACATCTTAGAAAGAGGTCTTAGCGCCTGTTGATGGAGTTCGGTAGTCATGAGATAAACTTTCTTAGAGTGTTGGAGTTTAGGGGGAAGTATACCAGTTTAGAGATGATGGAATAGGTCTAATGCTTTCAAGTGTCAGTTGTAGACCTAACATGGAGATGATAAGATGAGAAATGAAGTCAAGTATTGATAATAAGATAGGTATGAGTTCAAAAGAGTATGGGAGACATCTTTTCGAGGTCCTTTTAGTAGTGGAGTGATTTTAGAAGGAGAATGTTAATGTTCTTATCGTGATAATGATTGTGTGATTATTCCATCAAAGGTTATAAATGTAAAGGAAGAGGAGGATGAGGTTTTACTGTGAGAAAAAGTTAAATGAGAACCCTTAGTTGGTTCCGAGTAGTAATTTGGGAAATTTTTGTTGGTATTGTAGGAGTCCATGGAGTTTTTAGACGTACTAAGCTTGGATGTGGTTTTGTTAAACATTGTGTGGTTATTGATATGAGCCTGATTTTGGATGAATGTGGTGGTAAAGAGTAATGTTTTTGAGATGAGATTCCCCATAGAGGGGTATGTAGAACCCGAACCTTAGAATTTTGGGTTGAGCTTGATTACAGTAAGAGCATACCATTATACTCACAGCTAGGTAAGAGTAGTCATATACTCTTGTGGAAGCTATGATTTCCAGCCAATGAGGTCTGATGATAAGGAAATGAGAGCATAGTTGAGGAGCGTTGCTAAACTTAACAACTGACAATCACACTACCCCAGGCATGGTCCTATTCTTACTTCATGCCCAGAGTCACTTTGTTTCAGATAAGGTAACTTCAGAGAGAGAGAGAGAGAGAGAGTCTATGTTCACAATAACATAGTTCTTGACTTAGGTGCTACAAAAAGTCCCAACTCTTGGTATAAATAAGTTCAGCCTATGTTAGAAGGCAAGTACATGAGTCAGAGAGATAGTAAGAGTAACCTTTGTTCCATACCTAGTGCAGCCATCATTCGAGGACGAATGATCCCAAGTGGGAGATAATGTAACACACCCATGACCTAAGACTCGAACCATTCTTCGTAGTGAGTGAGTTTTTACCGAGGAATTTAGTTTTTCTTATGTTGTTAGGTCACTTGATGTAGCACATTGAGTTCGTAAAAGAATTACAGAGAATTTATTCAAGTTATTTGTAAGTTCTTCTATGTTTTGGGTCAACTTCAAAAGGCCATAACTTTTAGCACATGATGATTTATGAGACACATAAGGTATCAAATTAAAGATATATGAGTCCCCTTCTCAACGCAACTGAGTTTGCTAAATTTTGGGCTCAGATGAAGGAGATATGCTCGTTTAAGTTCAGCCTTTATAGTTAAAGAAAGTTACCAGAATTGATAAGCTGTATTTTGGTATTTTACTTACTCCACGAGCCTAGATAGTTTTTGTTAACCTTTAAGGGGTTTAAACTGATTGGAATCAATTTTAGTCATTCCTAAATTACGCTCAGGGTTTTGAGAGGAGTTCAAGAAGAGGAAAAGAGGAGAAAAGGAAGAACGGTCAAGATTCTTGCAATCTTCGAGGGTTTTCACCAAGGATTTGATCCTAAGAGGAATGTAAGCTCTCGTAACGTTGGGTTTTTCGCCCACACGCCAATCATGAGTTTCTTTTACGAATTTCATCTATGAGATTGAGTATATATAGAATCTTGTTGAGTTCTTGAGGTTTTGTGCTTTGTTCTTTGATAATAAAGTTTTTATTGAGTTATTGAGATGAGAATTGCGAATGGGTATTTTTCTTAGTGGGGGTTTTTCTAGATTTTATGTTCGGTTTAAGGATCCAAAAGAGTTTAAGGGAAATTGTTCGATTCTTGATGAGTTAGGGTATTAGCTTGAACAACAAAATTCATTGGTTTTCTGGGCAGATGCTTGGGGAGCGACGCCACTCAGTGCGCCCCAACTAGTGTTTTGTAGGTTAGGGTGTGGCGCCCTTTGCCACTCAGTGCGCAAGGGTCGCCAACTATCATACCCTTCCGTTCTTCTTTCCACGTGAGTCCCTTCAAATTGTACCTATGTCTTCTACTTGATATTCACAAGTAAAATCTTCATTAACCCTTGAAAGATCATGCCTATCTAAGTTATATAACTCTTGAATTCATAATTAAAATTCAAGATAAAGTTTGATGAAGTCCCTTTGAGTCTTTTCTAGGAGTCTTCTAGGATTATTTATAAATTGTTGTAAGACTCGAGTAAGTGAGTATGAGAATGTATTCATGAGTCTACATTATTATTGAGATACTTGAGTTGAGTCTTTCATGCCCATAAATTCTGCATGAATTCAATGAATTTAGTATCTTTTAGAAGAGAAGTATATTTAGTTTCTAAGTACTTCTGTATGGAGTTCCTAACTCTTTTGAAATTATATTTATAATATGTTACTACTACATGTTACACAAGAAAGTCATTGAGTTGAGTTGTTCATGCTCATAATTTTGCATGAACCCTATGAGTCGAGCATTCCTGTAATGAGTAGTATAATTAAGTCCTTGAGTTTTAGAGTTGTTTAGTTCCGATTATTGAGTTCTATATGGTTATTGAAAACCTTGAATTGAGTCCTTCACGTCCACAAAACGACATGAACCCTATTTTAGAGAAGCCTTTTACCATTACTTCTAATATGTTTTAAAACTTGAGTACTTGAGTATGAGAATGAGGAGAGTTAAGTTTTATTTTTTCAAAATGAATATATAGGAACTAAGTATTCCTTACAATAAATGTTTTTACATTTAAAATGAAGGGAAACACCTATTTTCCAAATGAGTTCATGAGGTGTTTGACTTCTATCTCTTTTAAGAGGAATCTTTTTAGTAATAGTCTCAAATTTAAGGATGAGGAAATGTTTTTAAACGTATGAGCTAAATTGTATTTTGAGACAATTATTAAGCACTGATATGGGGATGAGGTCATATAACTCAAAGTATTCATGAACAATGTAGCCAATGTGGGTAGAAAGGGTCATACTTTTTATATTACTAGTTTCTGGACACGTGATTTGCACGTGTGTTCTTAGATATGTTAGAATGACTAAAATGTAATGAAACATATAGTATGTAAACAACAGGTAATGATTAATATAATACAAAAATTATAAATAAATCTTTAATAATATAACCATAAAACACCAATGAGGGGCACATTTTGATGTTTCAAGTTAATTCTTTTTAAGCAATCTACTATAACTTTTGAATTTTGGTTAATAGTTAGCAAACTTTCAATAAAGTCACAAATCACTAATTTGAGCTCAAAAAGTATTTAGACTTATGACAATAAAGCATTCATAGAAAACTAAATTAAGAAGTCTAATAGAGAAGAAGAAAAAACACAAAAAATAGAGAAGGAATAAAATACAATGTATACATGCTTCATAAGACTTTAATCGATAATAATATAGATGGAAAAATAAATACAAAATTAGTACATAATATTTCGAGTTCTTATCGACTCTTTCTCTCATACCCTATCAAAATTCAAGAGTCTTCTTCATGATATACGTCGATAAAATAAACTATATGAACATACATCAATTCGAAAATATCTCAATTTTTAAAAAGTAGCTTATCGATTATGAAATTGAAATCTAAATAAAATATAATATTAAGAGAGAAGTAAACATAAATTGTAAACAAACAAGATATCTAGCAAAATCATGCATGAATAATCATTAAAGCTACAAAAATCTCAATAAGAAGAACGGGTTACTCCATCAATAACCATCAATTTTTTGTACGTGTCCCTACAATCCACATTAATAAAAGAAGTAGAATAATGTATATTATGATAATCCATGAGATGATATAATATGAATAAAAAAAATGATATTCTAGATGGCAAAATACAATATACAAATATAAGATTTCAAATAAATTCAAGAGTTCATAAAACAGCAAATCAGTTGAAAAAATAGTCATCTAAAGTGATAATGATGAAAGTAGGATACACAATATCACTATTAAAATATTATATAATATTATTATTTTTAAATAAAAAAACATAAATAGTACCTGAAAATCGCCGAAATAATCTCATCAAAAGGAAGTAATTGGTGAACAAAAAATATTCCTCCATTAGTTAGAGATTTATATAAAAGAGGCCTATGAGTCTCACCATTTAGTTTTTTAAAAAAAAAGAGATTTATAGGAATTATAAATGAAAACCATAACTTTACCTCTACAATTGATATTAAGATAGAAAATTAAAGACGATTAATATCATTAACTCATGAGTATTATTAATAATTAAAAGAGAAGATGAAAAGTTGAAGAATTTGTATATTTAATGAAATAATCATGATCTTAGACATGGGGAGATGGAGGGTTGTTCTTTTTACTAATCAATTTAATATTAATCATTAATCAAATTATTTAGACATTAAAAACCTCAAAAAAAAATAATATATAGATTATAGAGAATAGATATTATTAAATTAGATATTTTAATTAGGAATTAACCTAAGGAAGTGCAAAAGTCATCAACATTTTAATTAAAATGAAACAATTAATATTTAAATTAAATAGTTAAATGTTTTATAATATTTTAATTTATAGTAAGGGTAAAATCGTAATTCAACTTTTTACTTTTTTGTTCTCACTTATAATAATATATGATTCCTTATTGAACTTTAAGCATAGCTTAGTGAATCCACTAAGTTGAGGAGTTCTAGACAAGGTATGGGACAGTTCTGGCAGCGTGGGCGAGACATTACATCATCACTTAGCTCATAGTGATGGTTGTCGGTAAGAGAATCTCCCAAATAAAAGCTATTATTGTATTCTTACATACAAGTGAGTTATTATCTACTGTTTGAAAAGTTCTCCAATATTGCATCTTTTATTTTTGCTTTATCCTTGAGTAATTTTGGTTGAGTATCCTATTCTTAAGTGGAGTTTGAGTTTAGTCAGTTTGAAAAGAGGTAAGTATGTCCTATTCTATCGGTTCAAGCTTATGTTTATACTTTAGAATTCCCGCTTACATGCTCTACTGACGCCATTTGGCCTGCATCATTTTATGATGTTGATACAGGTATAGGGTCATCAACAGATGCTCCGTTGAGACAACTTACAGTTCCAGTTAGCTTTGGTGAGCCTCATTGCCTCCGGAAGGTTTTGTCTTTCTTCAGTTGTTAGGATGCCGTGGGTCTTATCGATCTCGATTATCCTTCACTAATAGTAGAGGCTTAATAGATAGTTTGAGAGTCAAGGAGTCTATTATTATTTCCTTTGTTATTGTAATGTTTTGAGTTCATGAGGCATTTAATTAATACTTGTTAAATTATTTTCAGACGATTATTGGACTTGAGTTCAAATTAAGTTTTCAAAGTTATTTTTTCATCATGAGCTTTCATTTTGTTTGGATTCTTCCATTGAATAATGATCCAGGCTACGGATTCGCTTGGGAACCAACAATGGCTTTGGACTGTCATTTACATCGAGGGTGTAGGCTTGGGCCGTGACACAGCTGCCCCGATACTGTTGCTGACAGCGACACCATTGACTGCTTTTTTCTATACCAAGGAACTGCACCATCTCCAAACTTAAACACAAATCCAGTATTTGAACGACAAGTATCATGGTCTCCTACATAGTCAAAGTTGTAGTAACCAACCAAATTGTATTCTTCACTTATTTTCTAAAGAAGACGGTAACTAATTGTACTTTTCAGATATCTTAGCATTCATCGATCAACCTCCATATGATGCTTATTTAGATTTTGCATGTATCGCCTCATCACACCAACTTCAAAAGAAATATCGAGTCGAGTCTGGGTTGAATAAATCTGACTACCTACAAATTGCCGATGCTTTATCACATCTTCTAAATATTTTCCTTTGTGTGCACACATCTCAGAATTTGGTTCAATTGGAGTGGAAATTGGTTTGACTGCAACATTCAAATTTCTTCAACAAGTTGCTGGAATACTTAATTTGCTGATGAAAACAAATTCCTCCTTGAGTACAATCAATATCGAGACCAAGACAATGATTAAGTTGTCCACGTACTTTAATATGAAATCGGACAGATAAGATTTTCCTTTGTTTGAAATATTTCTTCTTCATTATCCCCAGTTACAATCAAATCATCAAAATATACTAGCCCTATAGCTAGATTCCTTCTATCAACTTTGAAAAATAAACTTAAATATGCATATGTAATTAAATAGCCATTTGAGTTGAAAATTCAACAATTTTACCGTACCAGGCCCTTGGCGATTGCTTTAATCCATAGAGCGACTTCTGCAGCTTACAAAGATATCCAGTGTGCTCTTGATTGTGTAAACCCATTGGTTGAGCCATATATATCCTCGATCCAGCTCCCATGTAAAAATGTATTTTTAACATCCGCCTACCACAAATTCCAAATCTTTGTTAGCAGCAAGTTCAAGTACGACTTGCATGACTGTAAACTTTGTCACTGGACTTAAAGTTTTGTCATAATCCAAACCATATTCTTGAGTAAATCCTCAAGCTACTAAATGAGTTTTATGCCTCTTGACCAACCCTTTGTACGACATTTTATTTATAAACCCATCTACATGTTATAGGTTTCACATCTTTTGGCTTTAGCACAACTTCCCAAGTTTGATTTTGTTCTAATGCGGCGATCTCCTCCATTTCTCTAGTCCATGCTATGTTTTGAGATGCTTCTTCGAAGCTTTCAGGTTCTTTTTCAGAATCATCCTCTATTGTCGTTGGATTGGCATATTTGGGGTATTTCTCCAAATCCGTTCTGACCTCCTCATCTCGGACTATGGAGTAGCTTGTATTTTGTCTTCATTTATTTTGCTGCCTTCACTTGTTGGCTGGTAAACAATTGATTGCTCAAAATTATGATTTCACCTTGTTCAACCTCAACGTCTTCACTTGATAGAAGATAAGTAATTTCAACTTATTTGTCAGATCAGATTGGTATGGCAATATCTCCTTTCCGCAGACAACAATGAAGAGGTTTCATCAACTACAACATGTGTTGATGCATAACACCTTCCAGTTGAAGGGTCACACAATTTCCATCATTTTCTTTGATTATCATAGCCTATAAAAATACTTATAACAACTTTGTTATTCATTTTTCTACGTTACTGATCACGTATAAAAACATAGCACACACATTCAAAAACTCACAATTAACTGACACTAGTGTACAAAACCAAACTGAAAATCGAACCAAACCACAAACCGAGTCAAACCGGAAAAAAAACCCGACTAGTGGTTTGGTTTGACTTGGTTTGGTATTGAAAAAAAACCCGACTATATTTGGGTTGGGTTGGTTTCAACTAAAAGAAACGAACCCGAGACCACACCAACCTGACATTATATATATAATTTTAAAATTTTATTTTATACGTAAAAATACTTACTGTTATATAATTTTTAATATCGCTTATACTTTTTCATAGTTTTTATCTTAATATATTTATTTCATGTTTGGAAGTTAGAATTCTTAATGATCTAATAAAGATTATAGTCCATACATGTTGGTAATTATAATAAAGTTTAAATAAAAATCAAATTAATACTAATGCAAAAAGAAAATCAATTCAACACTAAGAATGACAATAATATTGAATATTTATTTTTTAATTTTAGATAGATTTAGACAATTAAAATACATGATCTAATTTTACTTTCTTTTCATATCTAGTCTTGTAACTAATACTTACTAAACTTATTTTAGCATGATTTAGTACTTTAAATTATGATCAATTTCAGTATGACTTATTAATTTGCAATATTTGTTTTACGCGATTTTATTGTTATCTTTTTGTCGGATATTTTATTGTCATTAATCAAATCATATTTTTTGTTATTTCCTTGAGATATAACTTAGATAGTTGCATTTTGGTAGGACTAAAGAAATATTTGAAGTACAAGTAAATTATATGTTTGTATGAATACTTTATTGAAAAAACCCGAAAATCCGAAAACCCCCCAAAGAAACCCGAAAAAACCCGAAGTTGAAAACCCCGAGTTTTATTGGTTTGGTTTGGTTTATAAATTGAAAAATCCGACACAAATGGTTTGGTTTGATATTTGAAAAACCCGAACCAACCCGGTCATGTACACCCCTATAATCCACAACTTCTCAAAAGGTGAAAGAAAATTTAACCTTTCTTGAGGAAGTCTTTCGATGATATATGTTGCCAGGTCAAACCGTCTCGTAATTTATTTATAAATTCAAACTTGTCAGCATTGGAAAGAAACCTCATTGACCTTTAATTTGATAGGTTATGGGTCATCTAACTCTTCATATTGTAAGAGATATGGTAGTTTGAAGTTGACCCTTATATAGTATCATGTGAAAACAAAGCCAATGAAATGTTTTCAACTTGGCATAGTGTTAGAGGTCCCTTATGATCCTACATCACTTTCGATACCTAGATATACTTGGTATAGGACCTTAAAAGACATGAGAAAGTAGGACATCACCCGGTCCAATTTGATATTCTCGTAACAAATGGTTTGGATCCTTAACATAGAATTTGTAAGGTGTTACAAGGTGCTGGGTGGATTCTGGCATAGGTATCACAACAGAGACAGTCGAAAGGGCTTCATTTCCAAACCTGCTTTTAAAGTAGTTTAGACTTAATATAAGTGTTTTCGAGAAGGTGCAACCCTATGATAAATTTTCAAGAATATTTTATCCAAAGAAGATATGAAATGTTTTATAATTTTAAAACGAAAAAGATTTGATTCCAAGTGTTTCTGGATTTTGTTATTAATTCTTCATTTTTACTGTAGTTGTTCATCACCAAAGTCTTTCGAAAAGATATGCAATTGTTTCATTGTCTATTGTATTTTCAAAAAGTGGTACCAAATAGTTTATTCGTAAACTGCGAGAGTTTTTCTCCTATTCAAGGCCTCTACATACAGAATCTAAATATTATACATCATATATAATTAGTTGTGTACTTGATAAGTTTATTAAAATATACAAACACATCTCTTGGATTTCAATGAAATAACGTATGTCGCTCAAATAATTTGGATTAAATAATGTCTTTACAAGTCCCTTATCAAAATCATACGCAGTCGATGACACTACTTTGATAGACAAAAGACATATTTTACTGTTTATGTTTCGATCAATATGGTTAAAAATATTTTTTTTGGACTTTTAATCTAAAGTTTATAAGGAGATAATTATTTTTTTAATATTTGATTAATATAGATTCATCCTACTTTGAGGGTTAATGCATTGACTCCAATTCAATATTTTGATTAAGGTTGAGTGCAATATTTATCACCCCACTACATTCCTTTATTATTTGGATGTCACGAATCGATTGAATGCCTCTATAAGATAGAAAGTTAAATAAATAAAACTCCAACGTACTGTGGAACCACCTAGCTTTTGAACACTCAAAGTCCCTTGTTGGACATCTCATGGATTTTTTAGCCAATGAAAACTCTATAAAGGTCAAAGTCATTTATTGTACAAGTTTAAGAATTCTAATCTACATGACACCAATAGTCTAATGATTATATTAAACTCTTGATTAACATAACATAATGATCAAAAGCATAAATATAAATAACAAAGTTTAAAACATGTACTCAAAAATAAAAATTAATAAAATAAACATAAATTAATGACTGTAAAATATGTACTAGGATCTTAATAATAAAATGAAACATAAAGGAAAAAGTCGAGCTCACTGAATGCACATTGTTCCCTTAAGAAAATAATTTCATTCTAGTACCCGAGGTTTAAAGGAATAGATCCCCTCAGGAAAGAAAATTATATTCGTCAGTGTGTTGATACAAAAATAATGGTGTCAGTAAGCCACTCAACAGGAGCAAAGTGCACAAATATTTAGTTGTGCAGAAGAAGAAGTTCAGAATTTTCATTGTGTTGAAATGAGAGGAAATCCCTCTATTTATAGACAACAAAGGATAGTGTGAATAAATATTTATTATGCCTTATTGGAAAAGCCACAACTCTTTGGACAAGTCACAAGCTTTCATACAAGTCACAATTTATTTTATAAAAGTTGCAACTTTTGATAAAACTCGCAATTCTTTATTAAAGTCGCAACTCTTCATAAAAGTCGCAACTCTTAGTAAAAGTTGTAACTCTTCAAAAAAGTCACAACTTTTCATAAATAGTCACAACTTTTTGTAGAAGTCACAACTATTCATAAAAGACACAAATTTTCATGAAAGGGAAGACTAATTTGGGAAATAAATAAGTTCAAGGGAATCCTGGTTTGTGGTTGCGCCACATAGGTGGGCCTAGGGTTCTCTTTTATATAAATATATGATATGATATGATATGATATGATGTTTCTTTATGTTTTGTCAATTTTAAATTTAACTTTCCACCTGACATGTTTAAGACCACAAGATTGATATTTAAATGTATATATATACACAAACTAGTAAAATCACCCGCGCATCGTGCGAGAATTTAATATCACATAATTTATTAAATAATACTTAAAACCTATAAGTCATTAAAAATAAAATACTATATTATCTTTTGCAGGGTGTGTTCTATTAGTTGATATTTTTGGGGATTCAAATGAACATCAATTTTGTACCGCTGATATTAAATTTTCTAATAAATAATAACCGTTGGTAAAGGGATAATTTTTTTTAAAGGATGAAAAGAATAAATAAATATTCTAATTCTAACTTGTAGAATGTTCAGTTCTACCTTTTGCTTTCATATATCATTTTAAAGTTCCCCATTTAAATGTGTCATAAGTAATTATTAAAATGAAAAGTTAAAGGGAGAGTGTATCATATTGAACAACAATCAACTTAATATATATACTTGAAAGGGAAAAGATTACACAAATTATTCGGTTTGTTTGGGTGTTTTTTAAAAATTCACATACCAGAATGATGAAGTTGCATTTGAACTACAGTTTTACTCCAATCAAAGTGCCGAGAAACACATCTATTACTTAAAGAAAGTATTTATCTATTGATGTTTGGTCGAATCTCATTCGAGGACGAATGTTCCCAAGGGAGAGATATAGTAACACCTAAAAAGTGTATATGTCCTTGGAAGTTGAAAAGTTGTATAAAACACTTGAACCACAGATTATTGATGCCCACTAGGGTCAGTGTTTGAGAAATTAAGAAAATCTAAAGACTGAGATAAAATTATAAGATCCACCAGAAGGCTCATGGATGGACTAACAAGCTATAGGTTGTCTCGTGGTAGTAGACTTAAGAAAGTTGAACTTTCAAGACTTGAGTTCTATGATTATTAGGTACTGACCGTAGAAGGAAATACGGTCCGTGCAACATGGTTCATGGTTCAAGTCGTGAGCTCTTGTGATTTTACATACCTTGGGTATACAAGGAGGTTTGAAAGGTCATCTAGTGAAGACGGATCGTGGATGTTTGTGCATGGATTTTCATCAAAAAGTGGGTTTTCTAGTATTTTTTTACGAATGACTTGTACGGTTCGTAGATGAGTATAGACTGTACATGGGGTCGTATGGTGAAAAAATAGTTATGTTTAAGGTTACATGGGGTTTTCCTACATTTCTAATTCTTATACTATGTCATTTTAAGATTATTTCTAAGACCTATAATTGATTCTAAGACTCAAATCCTTCTCTAATCACTCTCGTTCTCTCAAAAGTCCAATTCTCCTCAAGTCTTCCTCTCAAAGAAAGCGGTTTCAAGGATTTCAAGCCTCCATTGAAGATTTCCATTAGGGCCTTGATCAAGATATGTGGAAAATTCATCAATGGGCTCCTCTTTACCCATTGAGTCCCAAAGAGACCTCAAATTCTACTTTATGATTCTTGCCCAATTCTAAGGTTTTTAGGATTCTTCAATAGGTTTAATTGATTTCAGTCTATTCGTCATGATTGATCTTATTATGACTGATTTGATCATATTTTAATGTTTTCAATGATATTTTTATGAACTCAAGTCATGCAAGTATTTTATGATATGAGCTCAAGCTATGATGATATGCATGCATTATGTTATGAATGATTTTATTAGTCAAGGATGCTTTCGAATAAAGTATCAAACAATTTTATGAAAATTGAGGCTTTTGATACTTATCATTGAAGTACTTCTTATTATGAATAAGACTATCATAATTTAGATGCTTTCAATTAAAGCGTCTCTTATAAATATGTTATGAAATAATGATTTTTAAGGAGCTATCCTTATGAGATTTTATGAATAATTTTGTATTACTAGATTTTTATCATTTCAAAGATTATGAATATGATTATGATTATGCATGTTTTCCGTTGGTAGTATACATAGGACCGAGTTGGACTAGTGGTGATTACCCAGGTCCCAGAACAATGTGCTCCTATAGGATATTTTCCGATTAGACAATAGCTAATAGATCCACCTGAGATCGTGATTATGGTCCTCACCTTGGCAAGTAGGAAACTCTCTTTTTCATTGTGTCCGTAGTACATTTCAATCCTTGGTATAGCTCACATGGTTTATGTCGGTTAATGGCAACTCCTACAAAGATTTATGATTTCCTCAAAGACTTATATCATGGTTATGATTTAAAGAAGAAAGCATGACCTTGTACTATGTTTTATGAAGTCATATGATTAGATTTATGACATGTTTACTTGGTCATTTTATTATCATGGTTCCAATCTTATCATGTTATACTGATAATTCTTTCTCCATATTCATTACATTCCAATACTAACCACATACATAACTTGTGCCTATATTTTTTCATATTATTCAAATAATCCTCAAAAGCTTCACTTACTTCGTCTTCTTGCTTCGCCACCAAGGAAGAGAGTTTTGTTGTGTGACACATAACTCATCAACTCAATAGAAAGAATCATATGACCCACTATCTTATCACTTTTGAAGATATATAGAATTGTACTTAGTACTTACTAACTGCCCTTGAACCTATATGGCTCTTCCACTACACTTACTAAACATTACACAGTATGATTAATTAACTGATGATGCTTGACCTAATGCTGCTTTGTAACCGCACTTATTAGTCATGAGATATTTCTTACCTTGATGACTCATATATGTCAATTTCGTAAAGTTTAGAGTATCCCAAAGCAGACAAAGCACATAAGAAATACGCTTAACAGAAATTTTCAAGTGATTTTTCAGGCTTTGCAAGTTTAGAGATACCTCAAGCCTGTGTAGAACATGAACCAATCCTAAATTCTGGAGAAAAAAAAACATTATAAATGTCTGAACTTTAGTTACATTGTATTGAATATTAAATTACTGAAAATCAAAATCAACTCAAGGCATTGATATAATATTCTCACCTTTAGGGATGAGCATTCGACAAGAGGTGTTTAATTTAACTGTATAGTTTGGAAATATTAGACAAGTTGTCAATCTTCGCAAAAATCATATCAAACCTAAGTTAATACAAATACAAAATATTCACTCCGAAGTCTGAAGCATCGGCAGAATAAGAAAAATATTGATACTTTAGAATGATCTAGTTGAAGACAAACAAGATTGGGGAATTTGGAACCATAAGGAAGCTTAAATATACATCTTAAAATCTTTAATTGTGTTAATGTTGAATAAGTGAATATAAAATCATATCTTAATTTTACTGTCACTACATTTTATTGTCTTAATCTTGATTTTTTCTGAATAAGAAAACTTGACTATGAATAGTTGAAAACAAATTAGAACAGCCATATATTGTTGTTTTGCTTCTTAAATAGAATTATTTATGTCACACCGCGAGGCTAACCATTTAGACGCAACACGGTGCTTAATGTCAAGTGAACCCAAGATAACCATGGCATGTCATATCTATAAAAGTTCAATTAAAACATGCACCGTGCGAAAACTAAAATTGTTTAATATCTGAAATGGGGAAAAACCCAAAATATCTGAATATATATAAAATATGTGAAGAGTATAGTGATGACTGAAAACAACACTAACAATTAAAGTTGAATCTAATCTATGTATCAAAGACTTTACCTAATCTTAGTTGTTGGGAGATGCCCCCAGCTAACTATAATAAATCTAAAACTCAAAGTAAATACTAAAAAGTAAAGCATGTCTATTATCTCGAACTATGAGGACTCACCACTGTAGCTACTGAGTACGGATTGAAAGTTGAGCTAAGTGTGGTCTAGATGCTTAGCACCTGAATCTACATCATACAAAAATGTAGCACAGAACTATGTGTCTATACAATGAATGTAATAAGCATACGGGATATGTCTTTGCTGAATAATATAGAAACTGAACATAGATATAGATATACTGAAGGAAAATGAGTTGGATGCAATGTCCAAGTACTAATCATGTCGATGTAATATATGGAACTCAATACTTAAATAAATGTTGAATACATGGTCAATGCAACATGAATCTAATTGTGGGACATACTATTAACCGACTTACCGAAGCTGAGCTAACTGTGGGGCTAACCTGGATGGAAGGGTGTTCATACCTTGCTAAGGGTATGAAAAAGTGTGATGTGGATCAACTAACTGATGTCCACAAGGGACAAGTATATCAAGCCTAATTTGATGGGTGACCCCTTCACAACCTACGGTGGCGCCATAGTTTTGGGAATCGGGGATTTCTACTAAAGGTCTCAGCGTAAACTGATGGGTGAGCCTTCATCCCTTTGTCTGCTCAGTGCTAAGTTTACTCCCAACAAAATACAAAGCTAAAAATGCAACCGAAATACTAAATAGCTCAAAATATTGATTATCATCTAAGAATGCATTATACATATAATGAAAGATATAGCATTCAAATTATGAAGAATGATTTGTTGACTAATCTGCCTAGAAAGTATACTTCATGAAATACGGATGATGAACACAAGCAAGAGTTTCTGAGTTTTATACATGGGACTATACCAATTCCCTAAGAGACATGTAATTAATATCATAGAAATTATAGCACCTAAATTATAATGAATCCCTAAAATTCAGGAACCCTAGTTTGAACAATTTATGGAGAAGCTGATGAATGCGTTGAAGTCTACGGACCTAAAATAAATTCAGTAGACTAAGTAATAATCAGAAAGGAATTAGCAAGGATATCCTTCAATTACCAGGAAAAGCCACACATTTAAACATAAAGGGGACAGACAAGTTTCACAACCCATAAACAAAAATCGTGAAAATGTCTAAATAGCAACTCGAGTATGTCCTTAGTTCAAGGCTTGTATTTGTTGGTGTTAACAACTCGAGATTGGTGTTAACAATCTGCAGTAAATAATGCAGTAACTGAAAAATTGAAACCTAAATCATAAAACATCAAATTTCTGAAAACAAAAAACACATGAGCAACCATGTCATCATTCCAACTCAACATCAATTAATAGGTCATGAGGCTTATTTCAACATAATAATTTTTTAATATTAGATAATGAGATTATCTCTTTAACATCAACACAACACATGAATCAACCCATGAAAACACAATTAATACATCAACCCATGACAACACAATTAATACATCAGGTAAAGTGAGTGTATGATAATACGACATTTCTTAAAAAATATAGTTGTTGAACAAATACTCCCTCCGTCCGGAATTGTTTGTCATGTTGCGCTTGTCGAAAGTCAATTTGACTAATATTCAAAGGTAAATTAGATCACATTAATTTGATATTTTAAACAAAAAAATTAGATATTCTAAAACTATATGAAAAGTACTATAAATTACAAGTTTTTGCATATTAATACGATGAAAAAATACATCTTAAAATGTTAGTCAAAGTTTTTATAGTTTGACTCTGAAAATAGAAACCATGACAAACAATACCGGAAGGAGGGAGTATATAATTTAGTTACTTTAGAGGAGTCAAAAAAAAGTGAGGAAAGTTTGAAAGTTCACATAATTGTTGTATCATGAAAGGGAAAATTAATTTAACATCTGTTGTTTTACGGAGTCCTATATAATCTATTATAAGTATTGTTTTCTTTTTTTACCTCCGATCTGTATATTACCGTTATGAAAAAATGAAGCTTAGACTAAATGCTAGCTTTAGATTTACAACATCTTATAACCTTCTTTTTCCTAATTCTACATATTTATTCCACGACTATTTGTGGTCTTTTGACTTAGTTGAGCGGATTTATTTATTTAAGAGTACTGCACCCAAACTGATGTATAAGCCATAGAAATGAGGCCAGCAAGTTCTACGGTCACTCTTCCTTCTCCAGCGGATTTTATCCCATCACTTCAATTTCATCCAAGTATGAATCCCCAAAACAATGGTCTCTAGAATTATTCTAATTCATCATCAAAGCATAAAACTACCTTGGAAACAAGTTCTGTCAATGGGATAAGTATAGGTGTTGGAGATTTGGGCTTCATCTGGGATCAAAATGATTGATAAAATTGTGTATGCGTGCGCGCTAGAGATTGGCAAGAATCCCAGAAATCCATTCTGTCTCGACTAGCAAATATCACAAGGGTGTAACTTGCTTTCATGAAAGCGATCAGCTGGCTGCTTTGTGTATAATTGTGCTGTCATGGGTTGCTGAGAATGTGATATTTGCTAGTCGAGACAGAATGGATATCTGGGATTCTTACCAATCTCTAGCACACACGAAACCAATCAATCAATCATTTTGATCTGAGTAGAAGCCCAAATCTCCAATACCTACATTTATCTCATTAATATTACTTATTTCGGAGATAGCTTTCTGCTTTGTTGATGAATTAGTTTACTTCCGGGCACCTTTATTGTGGGGACTCATACTTGGATGAAACTAAAGTGATGGGGTAAATCCGACGGAGAAGGAAGAGTGACCCTAGAAGTTAGAACTTGCTGGTCTCATTTCTATGGCTTAATCATCTTACATTACTATAGTATAAATAAATAAATAAATGCCCTCAACAAAGTCAAAAGACCACAAATAGTAATGGAATAAATATGTAGAATTAGGAAAAGGAATATAAGATTTCGAATTAATGATGATTAAAAATATACTTGGAATCACTTTAAATTTTTAAATCAATGCATGGAAATACTTGCAAAAAATCTTTCAACAAAATCTCAATGACTAGGGTGCATGTGATAATATAATCATGAACAACTCCAGAATCAAAATGCGTAGAGTATCATCATCTCAATGGTTAAGAAACCAGAATTCAAAATACAAAAGACAAACCAAACATAGAATTCACTGAAAATTGGGTAGAACCCTAAATCTATCTCTTTTATGGAGTTCTTAGAAAGGAAGAATTAACTTGAGAAAACCTTGTATTGAAGGCTTCATGTTGTATCCTGAATTTTTTACATGAAAATTTTAGGGTTCTTGATGAATAAGAAGAACACTAGCTGAGTTTTTATCGCATTTTGAATGTGTAGATTGATAATTAAATGAAAGGTAAACTAGATAGTTGAATAATATACTCCTTTTTTTTAAAAAAACTTAGAATAGGGCTAAAATTTTTGGAAAAGGACCAAATAACCCTAGAACATGTGCATCAAGATTTTGAAAAACAATCACATAAATAATTAATAGAAGGCTCCACCGCCCGTGAAACATTCTACCATCTGTAGTTGTGTCCTCTCAGCATTTCATTTAAACTGACATAACTTTTTACTTTGAACTGTAGTTAATGCAAACTTGGTTGAGTTGGAAATAAGACTCATAGACCTTTAATGTGATAGGTTATTGACCACCTAAATTTTTATATTCTAAGAGATATTATCATTTGAAGTTCACCCAAGTAAACTCTCATATCAAAACTCAACGGTAAGGAAGCTTTCAACTCAACTTTGTGGTAGAGGGTTATTATGACCTTAATTAATCTCCAAATTTATCGAACAATCCATCTTTAGGCGTCACTATCACATCCCATCTTATTACTGAAACTTTAATTTCTTGTGTCACACTTGAATCATCAAATTTAACACCATTCCCTAATTGAAAATGATAATCGAATCCTTTTTATTGAATTTCCAATTTGTAAACTATTACTCCGTCTCTTATAGAAACAAATCCGTTATCTCCAAGGTTTATCGCAAGTACAACATCACACATTAAAGTCAAAATACAAGTTGTTGATGAAGCTTGACATTTCGTGTTAAAATAAGCCTCGTTCAAAACCTCCTTTGGCTGAATTTCATTCATTTCATCTTTCTACTTGTGAATCCAATTCAACATTTCTAACCAACTCTCTCGAATATTCTCAAGAATCGATACCCTTTTTCGCCCAGCCACCAATGCCATCCGCTACACCTATAATTTCTTCCTCTATACAAATAAAATGTGCATCTTCCCCAAGAGGCACTTTTTTAGATTTTTGTATGTAAAACGAGTCAGACGCCATCTTCATCTTGAATTTCCATTAATAAAACTTGAGACATTAGTACTCTCACTGTAAAAGCTGAGATCATCATCTAAATCAATCTCTTCTACAACATCTATCTCACTATATACACCTAGTTATAGCCATAAAGAACTAGTAAAGAAGTGACAAAGCCGAAAATTTATAAAAGGGGGAGTCAAAAAGAATTACCAGAGTACTATCGTGCTTATACTTGTGCCCTTAAGCAATTCTTGAATTTCCTTTACAAAAAAATCAAATCTCGACGGATATCTTCATGTGAATATACTAGTTCATATATAATGAAAATAAACAAATCGTTTCCCATGATTGCGCAAAACGCCAAATCATTTTATGGACACTCAGTTACACCTTGAGATACTAGGTAATCTTTCTGTTTAAATATGTTTGACCAATTTGACTTGGCATGGAACTTAAGAAAAGAAACAAGAATTTTGAATCTTGTGGTATAAAAATAAATATATGCAAAATATATCAAAAACATTCATTAATTTTATGTCTTAAACATATCATATGAAAAGTGAAAATTAAACAATTCCTAAAAAGTTTAAAATAAAGCAATTATTTAGTTTCAACTCTCCATATGAAAAGTTTAAGACCACAAAATTAATGGACATTTTAATACAATTAATATATCTTTATTTTTGTATCACAACATTCAAAAGTTTTCTTTTATTTCTTAAACTTTGTGCCAAGTCATACTGGTTAAAAAATTAAATTAAAGCGGGAGATTACCTAGTATGTCAATGTGTTATTCAATGTCCATAAATTGTTTTGGTGTTTTGCGCGATTATGGGAAATGATTTATTGTTTTTCATTATATATGAACTAGTGAATTCCCATGAAGAAATCCATCAAGACGAAGATGGTGACTGGATCTTTTACATACAAAAATCTAACAAAGGGCCTCTCATGGAAGATGCAAATTTTGTTTACATTTAGGAAGAAGCCAGGTGTAGCGGATGACATTGGTGGCTTGGACAAAAAGGATATCGATTCTTGAGAATATTTGAGACAGCTGGGTAGATATGCTGATCTATCAATGCACAAGCAGAAAGATCAAAGGAACAAAACTCAGTCAATGGAAGTTATCAACGAGGCTTATTTTAATGAGAAATATCAAGGTTCGTTAACGACTTATATTTCAACTTTAACGTGTGATATTGTACATGATGTCAACATTGTAGATAGAAGAGTTGTTATAATAGACGGTGTAATTGTTTACAAATCAAACAATTCAACAAAAAGGATTCAATTATCCTTTTCAGTTAGAGAATGGTGTTAAATTTGATTATCCAAGTGTAACACAAGAAATTAAAGTTACAGTAAGAACAGGGGATATGATAATGATGGCTACAGATGGATTGTTCGATAATGCTTACGTCATTGAGTTTGAGAAATTAGCATGAGATGGGGTAGTTGATTTGCACGAACTGGGAACATTTTCAAAGATGTTAGCACGAAAGATTGCAGAATTAAGAAAATAAAGTATTTATACATCATTCGCCATAACTGCCTCAAAGTTGGCAAAGATGGTGTTGGTGGAAAGAGAGATGACATTACAATGATAGTTGCTCGTATTTTCCCCCGGTATTTCTATTTAGGGGTTTAAGGGTGTGTTTGGTATGAAGGAAAACATTTTCTTGAAAATGTTTTTCAATTTTCTCATGTTTGGTTGGACAAAAGTTTTGAAAAATATTTTCCAAATCAACTCATTTTTCCTCAAAAATTAAGGAAAATGACTTCCCTTCAAAAGTTAAGGAAAACATTTTCTAAAGCTCTCATCCAACATCAAATTACATTTTTTTTCAAAAAATCAATTTCTAAAAAATATTTTCAATTTTAAAATTTTATATTTCACTCCACTCTCTCCGACCTCGAACATCCCCCCACCCCCCTCCAAAGAAAATTAAATTTGTTTTTAAAAATTATTTTCAATTTTAAAATTTTATTTTTCACCCCGATTCCCGACCGACCCCCCCCACACACACACACACCACACACACCTGACATCCCCCACCCTCCCCCCAAAAAGAATTTAAGTTTGTTTTTAAAAGTATTTTCAACTTCAAAATTTCATTTTTTCACCACCCCCCTCCCCTCCCCCCCCCAAAAATATTAATTTTGTTTTTAAAAAATATTTTCGACTTCAAATTTTAATTTTTTCATACCCACCCTCGACGTCCCCCACCCAATCCAACCCACCCCACCCCACCTCCCGAAATAAATTTTCAATTTGTTTTAAAAAAATATTTTCAACTTCAAATTTTATTTTTCACCCCTACCCACATCCCCCACCCAAAAAAAAAATTATTTTATTAATATTTTAAACTTTAGTTTTTTATAATTTCACCCCCTACCAACCCCACCCCAAAAAAAAAATTATTATTTTGTACTCTAGTAAAAATAATTTATATTTCTCAAAAATATCTTTCATTTATAAATCAAACACAAAATCATTTCCTAAAATTATTTTCTACTCATCAACCAAACATGAGAAAATAAGTTATAAATCTAATTGTTTTCCAGGAAAACATTTTCTAGGAAATTCCATGATGACCATTTTTTTCCTTCATACCAAAGACATCCTAAGTTTTAGGATTTATGGTTTGTTCTTAACGATGATGTAAAATATGTATGATCAAATTCGCTAGCTAGCATGAGTTTGGATGAACTTCTTATATTTTTTGCTATTGATGCTCATAATCTTCTTGTGTCCCCTTTCATTCCTATATGAGTTTAACTACATATGTCATTGTTGTCCTTGCTTACAGCCACCTAATTTATCATTGTTGTCCTTGATCTCTAGTGTCACCCATTTCCTCATCTCCATCTAATTCTTCTAAATTTCCGTTTAACTGTTTTGATTCTAGCTACCAAGGCATCCCTTTCGGTGGGAACTCCATGTGGATAATATTCCTTTTATTTTAATGCAAAGGATAAGTTACATCTTTTAACTCCCCTTAATTAATTTATATGAACATTGTTAAAATCATTAGTATATTTTTGACTAGGAAAGTTAATTAGACAAACATAATTGTTTCACATTTATCTCAAGTGTAAGTGCCTTTCTGGGTTTACTTATTTTAGGTGCTTTTAAGCCAAAATAGCTTTTAAGAAGTTTTGAAGTATTTAGGTAAAGTTAAAAAGTGTTTTTAAGCACTTATTTTAAAGCCAAAATAAAAAAATAAGCCAAAAGCAATAAGTTAGACATCCTAACTTATGACTTTTAGCCTATAAGTCATAAACCAAAACTCAATCCAAACAGGCTCTTATCTTTTAACTTCGTAAGAAAATATAGGACGTATTCAAAAGACTTGAAAAATTACTTTGGTATTATGACAAATTTGTCATTGAAGAAAGGGAACATTTATTATATTTAGTTTCTGACATTCTTTTGATGGATGAAAACGTAAATGATTTTCCTATTTAAGGAGTATCATTTGGGAGCTAAATAAAGAGGAGAAAAACAAAAGTCATTTCTTTCACTTACTATCTCCTTCACTAATTCTTTTGTTGGTTTAAATAATAATTCTTCCTATTGTGGATTTCTGGGCAATTATTTTTGTGCAACTCCAAACATTCGACCACAAGTGCATGTGTTTGAGAGTAATTGTGGAACCTTAGGGGCGTCTAGCTACAATGATTTGCACCAGAGTCGGGCCGAAATCGCTTTCAATGCAGCGGCTTGCCACTACAAAGTGTTTGTGACAAGCTATTTAATTACTACTTTATAATTCTAATCCAATATCTTTTTTCCAACAATTTGGAAGAGATTTTACTTACATACAATATTGACAAATGACAATTTCGTTGAACAATTTTTTCCTGATTTTTCAAAGCTTGAGCTTTTGGATGGAAATAATTTGTAACGCTGGTAACAAAACCTTTTAGTTTTCTTTGAAAAAATAGAAGTTCAGTATGTTTTATTTAACAAATCTTCAATAGATGGTTCTTTTACCATTACTGATCCTAGAAATGTTGTGGTTGTTGATGATATTGTTAAAAGAAAGTTTGCAAAGGATATAGAATTTGTGAGAGGCATTTGCTAAATCATAAGACTAATCATTTATTTGATTTATTTGTTACATATAAATCTGCTAAAGAAATATGTGATAGTTTGGAAAAGAAATATGGTGTTGATCAGTGTTAAAAAAGGCAGGGGCGTGAGGCGAGATATTTTATAAAGTACGGGAGGGATGTAAGTATCGAGACTCGGCGCGTAAGTCCCGTGGATCTATGGGGCATAGTCTCATGTATATTCAATTTTATAGTTTTATTAATAATAAAATAAGAAAAAGTTAACCTTTCAATTATCTTACAAATAATATTTTATAAATAACTTGTAATATATGAAATTATATTATGATTTTTATTTGAGATAAGCATAATAATCAATAATGAAGAAAAGCAGTATTATAATTACTTTTTGAGAAATATCATTACATCAATAATAAAAAATATCGTTTAAAGCAAAAAAAAGTTCAAAAAATAAATTAAAAATGCATAGGCATACGTTTTTATGCTTGAGACTTACGCCTCAAATTTTAGGACTTACACCTCAAATGTTAGGACTTACGCCTTATATTATGAATCTACATCTTTAATTTAAGCCCGGATCATTTTTAGTATGCCCCAGACCGAGACTCTCCCCAAAAACATTTTTGAAAATACTGGTGCTGATGATGCAGCAAAGAAAAAATATGTTGTCATCCATTTGGTCAAATTCCAAATAGTTGATAATAAGACAATAATGGAACAAGTTCAAAAATATGAAAGCTTGACTACTGATGTTCTCAACAAGGACATTAAGATGTGATAGATTTTCCAGGCTACTTTTCTGCGTGAAAAACTCGCACTATCTTGGAGTGATTATAGAAATCAAGTGAAACATAAGAAAAAAAATTAACTCTCCGAATACTTATTTGTCATATGAGGACTGAAGAGGCAAACCATCTCAAAGATAAGATGGAAGCACATTCTCTTAATTCTTCTAAAGCTAATCTTGTTGATTCTTTTGATATTGTTGTGAAAGACATGTTCAAATGAAAACAGAAAAAAGTTTTGTAAAAGGAACATATGATGAACAAAAATCAATTTAAAAAGTCGGAGAGACTTTCAAAAAACTAATTGTCCTTGTTTTTTTTGTGGAAAGCATGGTCACAGGGCTGCCAAGTGCTATCAAAGAAAAGGGTAGGACTGAAATAAGGAACAACAAAGTGATATTCAAGCTCATCATGTTGAGGGTACTGAAGTGATTGCTGGTGTAGTTGTTGAGGCAAATCTGGTATCTTACAGAATTGGTTGGGTACTAGACACATGCGTTTCAAGGCATTTTTGTGCCAATAAAGAGTTATTCCATAACTTTGAAGAGTCCACTAATGGAGAGTGTATTTGCATGGGTAACTCCAGCACTTCTGGAGTTATGGGTAAAGGAAAAGTTTTACTTAAATTAACTTCTGAAAAATATCCTTGAACAATATTTTGTACGTTACCTCCCTCCATAGAAACTTAGTTTCCGGAGCACTTCTCAACAGAGTAGGCCTTAAACTTGTTTTTGAATTTGATAAAATAATTATTTCTAGTGGAGGAGAATTTGTTGGGAAGGGATATCATAGTGGAGGATTATTTGTATTAAACATTTCTCAAGAGATTGTCAATAATGCAAGTATTTCAAATTCTGTTTATATTGTTGAGTCTATTAATTTGTGTTATGGTTGACTAGGTCATGCTAATGTTACTTATGATAAAAGTCATAGAAAATTGGTGTTTTTTCTAATATCTTGGGTGTAGAAGAAAAGCATGTCAAGAAACCTTCTAAGTCTGTTATTAGTAGAAAGATCGAATTACTTGAACTAATATATTCAGATTTAGCAGATTTGAAAAAAATTGTTAGCAAAGATGAGAAAAATTAATACATTACTTTTGTTGATGAATTTTTTAGATACACAAAGGTATATATTTGTAAGCCTACAGGTCTAAAGATGAAGTTGAAAGCATGTTTTTGAAATTCAAAGTAGAAGTGGAAAATCAAATAGACAGAAAGATCAAAGAGATTTAGATCTGATAAGGGAGGTGAATATCGTACTAAAAATTTAGAAAATTTTTGCAAGAAAAATGTAGCCAAACGGAAAAATAAACTCTTAAAGAAATGATGAATTCTATGCTTTTAAGCTCTGGCCTATCTGATAATATGTGGGGAGAGACAATTTTGTTTGCATGTTATAATCTTAATAGAGTCCCTCATTATATAAGTTAGAAAAGACCTCATATGATTTGTGGAAAGGGTTTGCTCATCTCTTGACATTATTGAAAGTATGGGGTCTTTGACAAAGGTTGGTCTACCTGATTTTAATGAGTAAATGTTGGTTCTAAGTCTATTGATACTATGTTTATTGGTTATTCTCAAAATAGTGTTGCATATAGATTTATGTCTCTAAATCATCATTCTATATGTGAATCTAGAGATGTAGAATTTTTTGAGCATATTTTTCCTTTGAAAAAAATGTACCAAGTGTTGTGCAAATTAATGTTTATACATCTATGTCTGCTAATTCTCGTATTGTACCTTCTTCTAATGTTATTTCTAATGAGCATGAAAATGAAATTAGAAGGTGTAAAAGACGTAGAATTAGGACTAGTTTTGTTTCTGATTTTATCACTACTTTCTTAACTAAAAAATTCGATATTAATATTTTAAATGATGAATTATTGTCTATCTATTTAATAGAAGAAGACCCTAAGACTTATGATAAAGCAATGCGATTAATAGATATTATTTTTTGGAAAGAGGCTATTAAAAGTTAATTAGATTATATAGTTCCTAATCACACTTGGGACTTGTATGATTTACCTAAAGGTTGTAAGCCCATAATTAGCAAATGTATATTGAAGAAGATATTGAGACCTAATGGTACAATTGATAAATATAAGGCTAGACTTGGGAGTAGAAATTTTAACCAAAAAAAAGTGTTGATTACTTTAATACTTATTCTCCCGTGACTAAAATGCGATCAGTAGGACTCTTATTGTGTTAGCTGCTATTCATGACTTAGTGGGACATCAAATGAATGTAAAAACACATTTCTAGATGCTGATTTAGAGGAAGAGATCTATATGAATCAATGTTTTCAAAAATATTTTTGGGGCGAGTATCGGAGCGGGGCGTACCAAAAATGCTCTAGGGCGTAAATTAAAAATGTAGATCCATAAGGGGCGAGTCCTAAAATTTGAGGCGTAAGCCCTGAACATAAAAACGTAAGTCCTGGGCGTAAAAACGTATGCCCGAGCATTTTTATATTTTTTTTAGTATTTTTTTTACTTTTAATCATATTTTTTTATTAGTGTAACGATATTTCTCAAATAATAATATAATACTTTTTTCTTCATTATTGATTATTAATACTTATCTCAAATAAAATTATAAATCAGTGAAATGTTTATTTTTGCTTATTTTATTAGTAATAAAAGTATAAATTATTATATATATGAGACTATGCCCGATAGATTCATGGGACATACGCCCATTTCTCGAGGCTTATGCCTCGCCTCGTACTATATAAAATATCTCGCCTCATGCCCCCGCCTTTTAAAACACTGATATTATAAACCACCCTGAGGGTTTTGTGGTTCCAGGACAAGAGGATAAGTATGCAAATTGAGAAAATCCTTGGATGGACTAAAATAAACATCTAAGCAGTGGTACGAAAATTTTAATATCACATTAGTGGATATGACTTTTTTTTAAAATTCATGTGATACCTATGCTTATTCTAAGATGATAGGTTCAGATTGTGTGATTATATGTTTTTATGTAGACGACGTGTTAATCTTTGGTCCGTATGTGAATGTTATAATTGAGATTAAGATTTTTATCTTCTAAATTTGAAATGAAAGACCTTGGTGAAGCAAATGTGATTTTGGGATTTAAAATCAGAAGTACCGCTAATGATTTCTCTTTGTGTCAGTTTCATTACAATGAAAGTATGTTGAAAATAATTGATTGCTTTGATGTAGTTCTAGTAAGAACTCCTTACTATCCTTACATACACTTGAGAAAGAATACACAATCTAGTGTTTCTCAACCTGAATCTGCTAAAATAATTGGGAGAGTAATTGTAACACCCCATAAGGTAAAACTACCAAAATGCAGATTTTTTTAGAAGTTGCAAGTGCAACCCACAATTACCACCCACAATTACCACCCACGATTACGAATATCACATTATCACCCATAATTGTTGCATTCTCAGAGTTTGCATGTCAGTTTGCATGTCAGTAATTGAGCTATCATGTACTTCACATTTCAACCACATAATTGCTTATCTACATTCTAATTGGGAGTAGCTTAATACCGAGTGGACTAGGGTTCAGCTTATCCAATAGTCCCAGAACTACGTGCCCCCGTAGGTTTATAAGTCCCCTCTATGGGCATCACATTTTAGTGATCACGCCAGTCATTCCTCTATACCTCTGGCAGGGTATATTGGGTCCTCTCGATGGGGCGTATATATCCGACTCCACATATAGCTCATATGGTTTTATGTCAATTATTAGTAGCTTCCTTACAGTCAAATTCTATTGCATTGACTAGGGGTGTACATGATCGGGTTTTTTCGAGTTTTTCAAATATCAAACAAAATCATTTATGCCGGGTTTTTGAATTTATAAACCAAACCAAACCAATAAAATTCGGGTTTTCAACTTTGTGTTTCTTCGAGTTTTTCGGATTTTTTTGGATTTTTGAGTTTTTGTCGATAAAGTATTCATACAAACATATAATTTACTTGTACATCAAATATTTGTTTAGTCCTACCAAAACGCAACTATCTAAGTTATTTCTCAAGAAAATAACAAAAAATATGATATGATTAATGACACTAAAATATCCAACAAAAAAATAATAATATAATCGCATAAAAAAAATATTGCAAATTAATAAGTCATAATGAAAGTAATCATAATTTAAAGTACTTAATCATGCTAAAATAAGTTTAGTAAATATTAGTTACATGACTAAATATTAAAAAAAAGTAAAATTAAATCAAGTATTTTAATTGTCTAAGTCTATGTAAAACTAAAAAACAAATATTCAATATTATTGTCATTTGTAGTGTTGAATTGATTTTCTTTTTGCATTAGTATTAATTTGATTTTTATTTAAACTTTATTATAATTACCAACATGTATGAACTATAATTTTTATTAGATCATTAAGAATTATAACTCTCAAACATGAAATATTAAAAGATTAAAACTGTGAAAAAGTATAAGAGATATTTATAAATTATATCAAAATAGGTATTTTTACGTATAAAATAAATTATTAAAATTATATATATAATGTCGGGTTGGTTTGATCTCGGGTTGTTTTTTTTCAGTTGAAACCAAACCAACCCAAATATAGTCGGGTTTTTTTTCCCAACACCAAACCAAGTTAAACCAAACCACTAGTCGGGTTTTTTTCCGGTTTGACTCGGTTTGCGGTTTGGTTCGGTTTTGTACACCCCTAGCATTGACCATGTTATCACTTACAATCAGATTTCAGTCTCACCAAGTTATAAACTTTGTCATTGCCTTCGGTTAGTTCATGTTCAGTATTCTCAGTATAGTATTATGCTTATATCATATCATTGTTCTTTTATATGCTTTTGTTCAGTTATGTTTACTGTTCAAATTTATTTTATTCTGCATGCTCATTATCTTTCAAGTACTGAGACATACTCTACACTACATCTTCTCATGATGTAGGTTCAGGTTCTCAGCTTCTAGATCACGCATAAATAGGTTCCTTATCTTTAGCTCAATAGTATCAGTGGTGAGTCCTCATTCTCTAAGGAACACAGACATGTTTCCTTCGGTTTAAGTCTTTAGTTTAAGTTTTTTCTAGATCTAGCTGGGGCATGTCCCATAATTTCTAGTCAGTAGAGGCTTTATTTCATACATACATAGATTCAGCTTTAGCATTTGAGTTTGACCTTTCAGATGTTGTTAAACTCTAAGTTTTCATATATTCAGATAGTTTATGGGTAAACCCCATCATTTCAGTTTGCATGACTATTTAACCTCCGCACATTATTTCTTGTTTCAGTTTATCTTTAAGTATACATATGATATGCCAGCAAGGTAAGCTTGGGGTCACTCGTGTTCCTAGGTCTTGTTTTTGCATCTTGGGGGTGGCTTTTGGGCGTGATAATAATGTTTTTCATGAACGATATTGTCCTAATATAACTTATGTTTTTAGTAGATTGAGTAGAGATACTCATAATCCTAGTTGTGAATGTTTGAAGTCTATTCATTGCTCGCTAAGGTATTTAGAAGGTACAATTGATTGGTATTTGGATTTTAATAAATTTCACATTCTTTTAGATGGATTTTGTGATGCAAAGTGGGTAATTGACAATGATGAAGGTAGCTCCAACAGTGGCTCTATGTTTACTTTGGGTGCATGTGCTATTTCGTGGAAGTCTTCCAAACAAACTTGTATAGAACGTTCTACCATGGAATCTGAAATCATTGCTCTCGAGTTGTCAAGGTAAGAAGCTGAGTGGTTGAGAAATCTTTTGGCAGATACTCTAGTATGGGGAAGACAAGCTTCACCCGTTTCTCTACGTTGTGACCCACATACAACAACAATAATAGACAAAAATAGTGTGTACAATGGAAAAAAAAGACATTCGCATTAGACATACATTTAAACTGTTGTTAAAACTGGGTGTTATTTCCTTGGAATATGTAAAGGTCTGAAAGAAATTTGGCAGACTCTATGACCAAGGGCTTGACAAGGAAAACAATTCTTGAAACATCGAGGGGGATGGAGGTAAAGCCCATTGATCGAGGTAGTGTGGTGGATCCTTTAGGCCTCAAAATACACGACATTTTATATCCCTATCACCCTATGGCGTGAGGCAGTGCTTTATAAGGTTGAACTTATTTTCTCTTAATGATTCAATAGCCTTAACGTGATCTATTTGAGATAGGCTTGATGGAATCTCCTGCGTGATTCTAAAGATGTGGTCGCCTTTTATGAAAGACTTGGGTTATCTTTCTAGAGAACTCATAAGACTCAAGGTGTGTGTGCATGACCATAAACGTACTTTGTTGGATCGCGGAGTTTGCATGAAATCAAGGATATGGTATGTGTTGAGGGGATCTCAACTTATGTCCATTTAGTTCAAGAGTACTTTACTTTGTGGATATGTGTTGTTGCCTCATTTCACTACATAATAATTCAAATTGAAAGACATTGACACTTAAATACATGTTCCTTTATTTTGCCCATGAATTATTCTTATTCTTTATCTTTGCATTAGTGGGGGATTGTGGATAATATTGCTTTTCTTTTAATGCAAAGGATAGGTTACATCTTTTAACTCTATGTAATAAATCTATCTGAACATTATCAAGTCGTTAGTATATGTGAAATAGGAGAGTTACTTCCTCGATGATGGTTCACATTCATCTCACGTGTCTTTTTCTTATAACTTTGTAAGAAAATATAGTAAGTATTCACAAGACTTGAAGTTACTTTTGTATTATGACAAATTTGTCATTAAAGTAAGAGTATATCTATTATACGTTAGTTTCTTACATTCCTCTGATGGATGAAAATGTAAATGATTTTTCTAGTTGAGTATCATTTGAGAGCTAAATAGAAGAAAAACAAAAGTCATTTCTTTTATTTACCATCTCCTTCACTAATTCTTTTATTGGCTTAAATAATCATTCTTCCTATTGTGGATTTATGGGCAATTGTTCTTTTTTTCCAACTCCAAACTTTCAGCCACGAGTGCACGTGTTTGAGAGTACTGTAAAACCTTGGGAAGCGACGGGCTACAATTATTTGCACCATAGTCGGACTGAAATTGCTTTCAAGGTAGTGGCTTGCCACGACACACTATTTTTGATAAGCTATTTACTACTTTGTAATTCTAATCCACTATCAATATTGTAGTATTTTCCCCAACATTCCATTATTCAAAGCTGAAGAAGGTTGATTGTGACTTCCATCTGTTCTAACCTTATCACATTTCTGCACAAATTCACAACATACAGAGGCATTCAACTTTTTGGTAGTGTCCTCATGACAGTCTTGGTATGCTTCCATGAGTTTTAGACACTTTGCCCTTGGTTACACGCTTAACTGCATCGTCTTACACAACGTTTGGGTCCTCCCACCACTCCATGTATCTCATGTTGATGTCTGACTTGGATAACCCTCCAAGCATGATTCACATAACGGGGCACATGCCGATCGAATCAAATTGTTAACTGCATTTTCCTGTCTTTTCGGTACTTTTTATGCTACTTCAATTCTAAAAAACCCCACCCACCCACCCACACTCAAACACAATATTTTTAAGCTAAGCTCATTTTGAAGCAAAGACAACATTAGTGCAACCAGCAAAGGAAACACAGAAGGGGCGATATTACCTATAAAATCTTGATCAGTTGTAGCATGTTAGTTCGAAATAAAGGAGGTCTCACCAACTGCTCATAAAAAGAGATCTTATTGAACGTCTGCTATCGTGAGTTCGTGAAACTGCATTATGAAATGTGCAATGACAATGACATCAGTACACCAAATGTACGGTATGTAATAAGACCGAATGGAATAAATAAATAGCTGAACTCTATAAATGAACGAAAAAGAAACTGAATGTACCCTTGTTATACCCTATTTTAACTTGCGTCAAATAGTGTACAAAAATTGGTGATTCCTAAATTAATTTACTTAAGGAGTCACCACCTAATTATTTTTATGGTAAATTAGGACATCTATATATGCAACTAATGTAATGCTAACATTAACTCCAAATAATGGTTACTTAACTTATGTGATAATAGGCAAGATTTCTAGTTATCCTAAAGGGAATATATCAAGTATCCTTTAAGATCAGTTAACAATGATTACGGATCAAACTTATGTTAAATTTAAAAATGATTATGAAATAACTATAGAATTTAAAATATCTATTATAACTAGGTGCTAATTGGTTTTAGAAAGATAAAGCTAACTTAAGTTGTAAAATTAATCAAAAATATTAATTTCAAGCGGGAACGATAAATGACTTTCCCAACTTAAAAGAGGGTTAATTATTCATTCATGAGTTTGAAACATTTTTTTAAAATAATTAAAAGAAATGCATTGAATTTTCACATTTGAAAGGAAACAGGAATTTCAAGAAAAAACTTAAAAGAGTCTATTGAAGTTTTAAATGAAACATGTTCCCATATTTCGTGAAAATAAAAAATATTTGAAGAGGTTTCTTTCTAGAAAAATCTTTCTACAAAATTAAACATCTTTGGTCATATAACATAATCTGAAAATTGTTATCATTATTTTAAGGTTTCATAATCTCAAAATTGTGACTTGGCACGGAGCTTAAGAAAAGAAAGAAGAATTTTAGTAATCCCTTAAACAAACTAAACAGAGTTTTTAGGAATGTTAAACAGAAAAAACTAAAGGTAAGTTTAGCGAATTAAAACGGAAACTCTTCCATCTAGAATTTTATCCTTTTAGGTGCTGATTTTGAAGCAGAACAAGAGTAAAGCAGATTCTAACTAGTCTCAAAAATAGAAATTCGATAAGCAACAAAGTTCATCACATATGCGACGAGTTGATGAACCAATAATTTCTTTTACGATTAGTCATTTAGCATACTAAAAATTAATTCTAACAAAAGTTTGAAACAAAAATTAAACAAGCAGCAATACATTCAAAAGACTACTTTTGCTCTATGAATTAAATAAGATGACAGAGGAGAAATACAGACCATCGCTAGGGCAGCAAACTAGTGCTTTCGAATCTGATACTCTGCTATCGACTCCCTCTAGACAGATTTTCCAAAGGACGTAGTTTTGAGAAAGTTTAAGAGCCTATTTATAGCAAAAAAATCACGTCTCTATCTGAAATATGGGCTGCTCGAATTAAATAAAGAACAATAAAACGAGTACTCACTTCTTTGAATAGATTGAGAGACAACAAAGATAAGATGAACAGGAAGAAGCAATAAATATACAAACCTAACATTTGAATATAAATTTTAGATTTTGAATTGTATTTGGTGTTTTCAAGAGATTTGGAAATGTGAACGTTTGAATTCAGCCATTTTAGAGAAGCTAGAAAACTATTGATGTTCAGATATGATTGATAGGGGTGACAGAGATCTGAGCGTAAAATCTTGCCGATTCTCAGGGTGAGGGAGATGAGTGGCAAGATAGGCTTAGGTTTTCATCAGCTCTTTGGAGGGTAAAGATGATGGACGTAAGAGTAGAGTTGTCAAAAAGGGCAGGCCCAGTCCCACTCGACCAAAGTCTCACGGGCCAAAGAATTTGATGGGCTAAGGCGAGATGACCCTTTATTTGGAAGGGCCTAAAAATGCTCAATTGAACCCTACAAAACGCCAAGGGCTGGAGCGGTCTTTTTTGTTTTCTATTTTTTCAATCTTTTTTTTGAACTTAAAATTCTATAACATCAAGAAAGGAGATTTTCAAATTGAAATATGACAAATAATGGTGTTGTTTCAATAACACTAGCAAAAAATCTAGTGTGCTTAGCATGTATCTAGGATACTAGATACGCGAGATACATGTATTTGGTTTGATGTATTCCATATACGCTAGTAAGATAAGAGAGTGACGAGTGAGATGGAAGGGATGCGAGGCCACAAATTTATCTATGTATTCTAGATAAATGTGAATCCACTAGGATAAAGTGTATCTAGAACAAATTAACCTAATTTTAAGTTTATTTATCTCGAGATATAAGCATCTAGATGTACTAAAATCTGAAAAGATTCGTAATATAGCAACATAAATTGAATTTAAGTAATTAGCTTATAAATAGTGATATTGTTGTAAGTTACCCTTAAATCAATAGTTCTGGCCCATATGTCGACTCCGGCCCTACCCGGCCCAAATCAAGCTTCAAAGGTCAATGACTTATATGGACCGAGCTTATAAGTCCTAGTTTTAAATGAGATTAAAAATCTTATCTCAACCCTACCCTAATAATGGGTTAGGTTGGGTCGGCCTCATGGGCTAAGCCCATTTTGATGGCCCTAAGTGAGAGAAAGAGAAGGGTTCAAGGTATTTTTGGTAGATCAAGTTGAGTTTGGGCGCAAAGAAATTATATTTTCGAGAAAATTTTCAAAATGTCAATACTTTAGCATTTAGTAAAACATCTTGTTAATAGTTTCAATATTAATATTTGAAATTTCAATATTTCAGTCAGTTATTCTTCTGATTTATTTATTTTTTATTTGTTTGATTTGAAAAGAATACAATCATTTAATAATAGAAAGGAAAAAAATCACTGGAAGAATATTTGAACATATCACATACAATTTCAAAAGTAAACGACTAGGGCGCCAATCCATTTCTTCAACGAATTTCAAATACATATTTCTAACATTCCATTGATTCAAAATGGCAATAGAAAGTTTTGATAATTGTAAATTGTACCTGCTATGAACTAAGTGGGAGCATTATTTTTGCTTTGTAGTTTTAATTTTAATTTGTTTGAATGAAAAATAATAATGAATATGGAATATTTATAGAAATATTTTTTTTGTAATGTTTAATGCAATCGAAGAATACTTTTGATAAATATTATATCTATTACCGTTCTGATAAATATTTTATCCACAATCTAAAAAAGAATCGTTCTGATAAAGTGTTTGGCTGGTTACTTTTATTTTTTTGATATCCATTATGGGAAAAACTATGATAATTATAGTGTATATCATAAGTGGTTGTTTGAAGTACAAAGTTATGATAATTATAGTGTATTAGTTAACATATTTGATAAAGATACAAATACATAGGTATTTATGTAATAACATTATGATCAATGAGATATAATTATTTACACAAAAATACAAGTATGAAAGTAAAATACATACATTTATTAATATTGAATACAAATATTGTTAAACGAACGTGAGTCTCTATTTATGTTGAACAATTTTGATCACTGCGGTACAATTATTTATAGAGAGATACAAGTATGAAAGTAAATACATACATTTATCAATATCGAATAGGGAAAAGGGTATGAAAATACTTCAACTTTGGCCAAAATTGTTGTTACAATTCAAAACTTTATGGAGGACCTTGTACCCCCTACACTATTTAATAGTGTATTTTAAAGGTATATATGTGTCCACGTGGACATAAAAAATATTGCATCATTACAAATAGTAATGTGTCCACGTGGACACATATATACCTTTAAAATACACTATTAAATAGTACAGGGGAAAACGGTCCTTTCCAAGATTTGGTATCGTTACAAAAATTTCGGTCAAAGTTCGAATATATTTGAGACCTTTTTCCCTATTGAATACAAATATTGGTAAATTTGTTTATCAACTTCTTCCACACCCACAACTCTTTTTTTAACTGATCTCTTACGCCATTTTAGACGCAAAACCTACATTTTCGAACAATCCTTGGATAATGCATAAAATCAATAAATAGAAAATCCCAAAAAGTTGATAATTAGTTGGGATACCTTTTATAATCCTCTTTGAATCATACTTTATAGTGAAAATCATATTCTTTTCCTTACGTAAATCCTAAATAAAAATCTCAAAATTACTAAACACACAACAATATTTATAAAATCAAACAATCTATATATGCTTCATGATTGTTAATGAACAACTATATTTTCTATACAAAAAACAAATCACACACACAAAAAAAATCAAACTATAAAGTCGAAATTGCTAAAAATCATAAATACGCATAATATAAAAAATTTGGAAAAATACTTCATGATAATGTATTTACATGTATAAAAGGTTGAAAATATTTTGAATGATTTCTGAGATTTCTCAGAAAAATGAAGATATTTCAATTTTTATAAGGTAATGTTTAAGTTACTCGAGGAGACACATTAATGGAAGAAATCGTATGAGAAAGAAAGAGAAATGATAGAATTTGGATAAAAAATTAGAGAGAAAAGTGAATACTGGGTTTTTTGCTTTCCTCTCACCGGTACTGGATTAAAGAGTGGGCCCGATTTGAGAAATAAAAGGAAGATAAATAATTATATTAGGATAACTTTATTTTCTAAAATATTGACATACTGACATTTTTAATAATTATTTTAAAGTGTAGATGTTTTTAATAATTATGTTAGGAATTTTGACTAGTTAGCTAATTTTTCATATTCTTTCCTTTTAGATTGGGCTGCATTTTTTTGCTGAAGAAAGAATATAAATGGCCCATAATGTGTTCGTTAATGAACTTGTGAGAAAAATACTTTTTTTTCAAGTTAACTAATTTAATAATGTTTCTTTCGCCCTAGTTAATCTTCTAATATGCGTGTGTGTATATAAGAGATATAAATAATTTAATATACGTATTCAAATAGAATTTCAAGGAGACAAAATTTCCAATGAAAAATATAGTTTTAAAAAAATGATTAAATTATTAAAAAGTAAAAAGTGAAAATACCAAATTCATATACATATATATATACTCAAGCATATTTAATTAAAAATATTCAAAAATAAGGCAAAGATAATAACTTTTCCGGAATTTGTTGAAGTGTTAAAAATAGGCAAATCAATTTTAATAAATTACTCAGGACTAAGACACATGAAGAAAAATGAATGTAGCACAACACTAAAATAATATACTTTACTTTTCTTAGAGAATTTCTCTAACCAACAACCATCACTATGACCCTCGTGATGATTACAACTTCTAACCCACGTTGACATAGCCATTTTATACCTTGCTAGAGCATAGGACAACAAAACTGATCTTATGGATCCATCAAAAAATCCCTCAACGCGGCTGGGTGAGAAGTCGCTTGAACCGATGACACAATCCTATCTACGGTAGCGGCGCAATTTATAGGGTTAGGTTGTCTTAACTCTTACCAAAATCGGTGCTCAATACTGAAGAACTAAACACAAAGGAATGCTTAATAATCGAAGGACAAATAACAAGGAAGAAGGAAGATGATGGAGGTAAGAGTAAAGTTGTCAAAAAGGGCAGACCCAGTCCCACTCGACCAAAGTCTCACGGGACAAAGAATTTGATGGGCTAAGGCGAGTTGACCCTTCATCTGGAAGGGCCTAAAAATGTTCCACCCAACCCTAGAAGCCCCAAGGGCTAGAGCGGGCTTTTTTCATATTTTTTTTCATATTTTTTCTTTTCAAACTTAAAATTCTATAACATCAAGAAATGAGGAGATTTTCAAATTAAAATATGATAAATTATGGTGTTGTTTCAATAACACTAGAAAACAAATCTAGTGTGTTTAGCATGTATGTAGGATACTAGATACGCGAGATACATGTATTTGGTGTGATGTATTCCATATATGCTAGCAAGATAAGAGAGTGACGAGTGAGATAGAAGGGAGGCGAGAGCGCAAATTTATATGGATTAAACATCTTGCATTACTCTAGGATAAATAAATAAATCCCCTCAACTAAGTCAAAAGACCACAAATAGTAATGGAATAAATATGTTGAAATAGAAAAAGTAATATAAGATTTCGTAAATCTAAAGCTAGTTTTTCGTCTATGCTTCATTTTTCATAACAATATGCAGTGGTAAATAAATAAATAAATAAAATACTTATAATAGATTAAATAGGACTTTGTAAAACAACAACTATTTAATTTATTTTCCATTTCATGATAACCAAATTTTGTGAACTTTCAAATTTCCTACCTTTTTTTTACTCCTTTAAAAGTAACTAAATTATATATTTGTTCAACTATATTTGTTAAAAATGTGTATTTTCATATATTAACTTTACTTGATGTATTAATTCACATCTTCCTAATTTATTTACTTCAAGAGACATTAGTGATTACAAAGTTTTTGTAAATACAACAGAGACTAACAACTTTGATTCAGCTTTAATCTTAAACAATGGTAATTGAAATAAGAAATTTTATACACTGCTGTAGGTTAAGGAGATGTGCAAGAATGATCCTTAAAGCAAATACTTGGAATGTATACCCATCTAGTAGACATTCCGCATTAGGCCTATCTTACATATTAGCTTAAGAAAGCCAAATTGTTTCTTATTTTAGTGGATTCTTTTATATATGTTAGTTTTCTTTGTTATGTGCATATGTTATTGGTTTCATAATCATGTTTTATCTACATACATGCAGAAACACTACATAAAAAATGATCATTAGCGACAATTAAGTTAGCGGAAATTAGCACTCTTTGTATATGCCTCTAAAGCCTTAAGTGACATTGATTCTAATGTCACTTAACTAATGCCGGTAAAGACTTCAGCACTCTTTATTAATGTCAATACTTATTACCGCTAAAAGTTATTTTGTTGTAGTGAAACCTTATAAAATGTACATTTACAATCAATAAAATTTATTTCTTGCCAACATCTGAAATAAATCTGAATATAGATAATGCTAATAATAATTAAAAACTGTTTAAAACTTCTTAATACTCAAGACTCAGCTGACTCACTAGCTTTGTATCTCTGTGAAGCCTCGACTACCTTAAGATAGGTAACATGATAATACCCATGGATACCTGACTATTCGACTAACATTGATTGAAAATCCAATATGTAAACTAGCTAAATTTGAACCCTCCTAATATGAGGAGGTCTCACTGACTGCTGATGGTAAAAGATTTACTGAACGTGTTCCATCAAGAGTACCTTAAACTACATCATAAAATGATGTAGTGCAAAATGATGTAACTACATGGAATGTACGGTATGTAATACTACTAAATTGAAATACATAACTGAATTGATTACATGAACTGAAAGAAAATGGAAGTTATAACCTGAAAGAAACTAAATCACAAACGCGAAATGACATTATTAAAGTTTCACAATAAGGTATGCAATAATATCAATTACCATAATAATATACTTTATTTTTCATGGGAGATTCTCTAACCGCCAACCATCACTATGAACCTCGTTATGATACAATGTCTTGGTCACATTTTCAGAACCGCCCTACACTCTACCGGAGCATAGGACATAACTCAAATTATGGATCCACTAATATAAAAATCCTTCTTGAGGCAGGTGGACTCATCCAAATTCCAATACAATCCTATCTTTGTTGGCGGCGTAGGTTATGGGGTTTGAGTTATCTCAACTCTTATCCAATCGATGATCAATGCTACACTCAAAATATATTCAATAATGCTGAGATAGTAGTACAAACTTGGTTGAATTAATACTCCAAAGGCCCTATTTGAGAATTAACTGAGCTTTACTCTAATAACTGAAATGCTTGTGAAAACTGTTTATGCTCTTCTCGAAAAAGCACTTCTTTTCTCAATACAAATAATACATTTGGGACCATTAGTTTTCCATTATAACTCTTGTCGAATTAATGATGGTGAAAAATATACTTGGACTCACTTTACAATTTTAAATTAATGTATGGAAATACTTGCAAAAAATCATTCAACAAAATCTCAATGACTAGGGTTCATGTGATAATATAAGCATGAACAATTACTCAAGAATCAAAATGTGTAAAGTATCATAATCTCAATGGTTAAGAAAAACGAGAATTCAAAATAAGGAAGACAAACAAAACACGGAGTTCACGGAACATTGGGTAGAACCCTAAATCATTCTCTTTACTAACTTAATTTAGATGTAAGACGTGAGGACGAACTTAGTACAACACTATAAATAGTCTTGCATATCTTAATATGAAGCTATTGGATTGAACGTTGGTGGAGACTTCATTTTTATTGAGCCTCAGGAAGAACACTAGTTTTCTTGAAGTAAATCTTTGATCTTAATATCTTGATACTTGATCTTGAGAAAAAGACTCCTTTATGGAGTTATTAGAAAGAAATTACTTGAGAAAACCTTGTATTGAACGCTTCATGTTGTATCCTGAATTTTTGACATGGAAATATTAAGGTTCTCGATAAATAAGAGGAACACTAGGTGAGTTTTCATAGAATTTGGATTGTTTATATAGAAAATTATGAAGGAAAACTAGTTAGTTGAATGATATACTCCTTTAAAAAAAAAAAACAAACTTAGAATAGAGATAAAAATCTTGGAAAATGACCAAATAACCCTGGAACATGTGCATCAAGTTTTTTAACAATCACATAAAGAATTCACAGAAGGCTCCACCGCACGTGGAACATTCTACCATCTGTAGTTGCGGCCTGTCAACATTTCATTAAAACTGGCATAACTTTTTACTCTGAACTCTAGTTAATGCAAAGTTGGTTGAGTTGGAAATAAGACTCATAGACCTTTAATGTGATAGGTTATTGGCCACCTAACTTTTTGTATTCTAAGAGTTATTATCATTGGAAGTTTACCCAAGTAAACTCTTATATCAAAATTCAACGGTAAGGAAGCCTTCAACTCAACTTTGTGGTAGAGGGTTCTTATGACCTTAATTAATCTCTAAATTTATTTAACACCTAAGCACAATTTAAGTAATCACCCAAGTAAACTCTTATATCAAAACTCAACGGTAAGGAAGTTTTCAACTCAACTTTGTGGTAGAGGGACTTATGATCTAAATTAATCTCCAAATTTATTTAACACCTAAGCACAATTTAAGAATCACCTGGTAGGACTTTATATGAATGTAAGGAATGGTTCAACTCTTAGCTTAGAAATTTTTGACATGTTACAAGTAGTTCTAATTGCCAGGACCTCACACTATTCTTCGAACACCAAAAGCTGCTCCGCGCGAACTTCAAATTAGAAGAGAGAACTCCTATTATGATATGAAAAGTGCAGAAGTATAGTATGAGCACCAACAAACGGTAGTCAGTAGTCATTAACCATATAAGCTGCAAATAATACAAATATAAATAACAAGTAGTAAGCAAGGTACAATACAAGTAATTAAATAGGATATATACTATGCTAGACATGTAATAATAAAAAAAACAGAACACAAAAAATAGGGAACCGAGTCAAGAACGTGCTGGTAAACGTAAGCCAACAACCTACTCACAAGCAAATTATGATTAAAGAGTCGTGTACCCAAGTCCAGGAGAACTAAAACATCCACAATATTTAGACCACAACCTATCAACTAACGGATCAATATCACAAGAATATAAAATATTATCAAACAATAACCTAACTAACCCCATAACTCAGAAAGGTTCAAGCAACAAACATAACTTAACCGCCCCCATAAAATCGGAGGGTGCAAACAATATTCAATAATACTAGTGCTAGGTAATGAATATCAATGCAAGATTTGTAGTAGAACTATTGGTAACCATAAGTAACAAAGTGTATACTCCTACCCTCTGTCCTGATTAGCGAGGTAGGACCCGTGCATCTCCCTCTTCCTGTAGAATGGAACACACTACCAGAAAGACTCACTAGGGACACGTGAAGCCCATATACACTGCCTGGGTCAAAACTAGGTCTTACAACAAGTCCTTTCCGTTCCGGTAGCATAGGTACAAGTAGACAAAACATGCTAGAAACGACATCAATTTGTCGGCTAGTGAAGTAAAAAATGAGAGCATCCCAGATGCCTCTAATGTTTCAAGTAGAAATGGATCACATCCTCGACGCCTCATAAAAATCTCAAAAAATAAATTTGTCAAAATGACCCAAGTGGTATAACATTCATTAAAATGAGTTTAGAATAGTAACCAAGTGAAAATATCCCTTCTCCCTAAATGATAATGATGCAAAAATGCATGAACAGGGATACTACTACAAAACACATGAGATTGAATAGCCAATGCAATGCATGTCATCATCAACATTTAATATCAAACCTACCACGCTACCAAGGAGGAGAGTACTAACCTCGAATCCATCTGGTCCCTAACCACGGCCTAGGGTAAACAATATAAACACAAGCTTATAGGTTATAACAAGCCTATACTAATTAATGAGAGAAATAAGTCAAGAATAGCTTATAAATCAACAAAGGGAGATAAAAACAACTCAAAGAACAACCCCATACCCATATACACCACATTCTAGTTTACAATTGAGCACATCTAAAGCAAACCTCTGTCTACAACGAGCCACTAAGATCTCAAGTACTAAGACAAGATAAATGACCCTGTACAAGCCCTATAGAGAGCAACTTATAACTACAAGGGCGATAAGATACATCTAAATATCAACCCTAGCCTAATGCCACAAGAATCAATCCTTACATAGATAAACATGCTAAGCAAAACTACAAGAAAGTCTACAAGGCTAAATTAATAAGGTCCTTGTCACCCACAATAAGCCCAACTTGCCTACAAGAATCAATAAAAGGTAGAATAATAGAAGAAGGTTCTAAAACTTAACAAATACGGTACTAAATCACATTTGATTCATAATAAACATTATTTTAGATGCGAAATAAAAGAAATAGACCAAAGCCTACCTCGAAGCTTATCATGGATGGTCTGAATCCACTGCACAAGAGTTATCCACTTTCAAAATGCCTCTGAATAATAATGCACTACCAAATTATTGATCACCACATAAGTACGAATATTTAGACACTATATTCACTATAATTAGAGGACTCAAAAATTGAGTGGATTGGAAATGTGGGGACCACACTAAAAATCCTAAAATAGACACCATCAAAATTTTCTAATCAGCTTACCGAACATGTGTCCTGAAATGGAACATAATTTGATGCCCAGAACAGCCTAAACAAGTACATGCAATTTAATTCAACATTAAAGAGATATGGGAGCCCCTTTGTGAAGAGAACTACCTAGAAATGATGCTCCCCTCACTTCCCATAACACTTCAATCTGTAGCCATGCCAATACTGGATGAAACACAACTTGAATCACCCAAACTAGAGCTTCCTAGCTCAATTTATCCTTGGTTGAATATTGGAAGAGGTGCTAAAAATGAGTTGAAATAGGAAATATAATATCACTGATGACCGCTAAATTGGTCAAGTGGCTGCTAACACAGTCACCGGTAATGTGGTCAGCTAGCCACAAAAGTGGCCCAACTCTGAAAGTCCCCTGCTGCAAAGGCAGCGTCCAGGCACAAACATAGCTAGTCGATCGCTAATGCGGACTCTTCTCTTTCGAGGCTTATCGCTAAAGTGCATCATAGGTCGCTAACACGGCTGCTACAAAAGCGCTAAAGGGCAGTAAAGCTCCAATTTGAATGGATCTTGGAATTCATATAATGTCCAAACAACCCAAACCAAATGTGCTACCCACTCTAAAACACCATTTCAGACTCAACGGAACCATCAAAACATCTATATTAGGTCGTCATAACTGAAAGTGGGTCTCACATCCAAGTTCCATTTTAAGCCAAAATCCACAATAGGGCTGAAATGTGACCGAAAGCCTCAGATTCTACATGAAAGGTCACTCTGAACTCAACTTGATGTTTCGAAGCTAATTGAACTATCTGAATGTCATTCTGGGGCTGTTTTCCAAGAGTTTAGATCGAAATCAACCCTACAAACTCTACAAGTTCCAAAACATTGAAACTTGCACCAAAATCAAATGAACGACCCAACAACCGAATTATCATTCCAAAAATCAGTAATGACTTGAGATAGCTATAGGGAATCTTTAAATGCTGAATCGATTGGAAATTGAGGAACTAACCTGGAGGGTCAGTACATTAAACTCAGCAAGGCATGGATCAATTGAAAGTGTATCAAGGTGAACACCTAGAAACACTGCACCAACAAGTGCTTCAACATCACAAAGGCATGAAGCAAGTGCAAGTGTATCAAGAGGTGAACTTAGAACCACTGCACCTCTTTCTAAAAAAAGACCAAGTGCATCAAGATCACTAAGGCACGGTGCAAGTGCAAGGGGTGCTGGCCTATCATCATGAACTAGTAGTGGTAGAGGAAGAGGTAGGGGAATGGAAGTGGAGCAAGAGGCATTAATCATCCACTTTAATTTGGGTTTACATGTTCTCAAGGTAGTAGAACACATGTTCTAGGACAGATTGCAAATGTTGCACCAAACGAAAGTGCTACTATGAGGAAAGGTAAGGGGGTATGAAATATAACCCAATTTAAAAGGCCAAGAATAATTGTAATGAGTGTGCTTCAAGATGAGAATGGTTTCACAACTTTGAGTGTAAGTATTGTGATGCATTCATAATGTTTGTTCTATAATAACTTGATAATGTTTGTTATCTAATAGGTTCAATTCTCTAAAACTTATGTAGCTTGGAATACGAAGTAACAAAATATTATGAAATGGACCAAAAAGAGTCTTTAGATCAGTAGTAGTAACTGGAGATGTTGTTTGAAACCAACAAGTGGACTGAAGTAGAAAGAAAATCAAGCAATCCCAAAAAGAAGGCTTCAACATATTAGAGGGCAATCAAAGCATTCAAACTCGAATACTTCCTCTTCTTCACAACCTTGAAACTCATGGAAACCATAATGTTGATATCAGTGGTGTTTGTTTAGTACTGTTTTGGTGCCACTAAGATACTATTTTGTTTCTTGTTTGAAGGAGAAACAACTATTTCCTATTTTTTGTTATCTGAATGAAATAGTGCTGAAATTATAGTATTTATGCAATGTTGAAGCTTTGTTTTTCAATTTAGTTCACTTTCAGAATCGAAGTTGTTTTTAGTGGCCTACAATTATGAGTTTTGCTGTTTCTGTGAAGGTTTCTTTTTTAGTAGTATTGTTTGTTTTCTCCTTTTACAGTTTCGAGTTTGGTAGAACTCTTAAACTCAATGAATCATTCGTTCCAGAAAAGAGCATAGAAGTAAAAAAAATTCTGACACAAGCAAATTCAAATTTTCATTATGGTAGATCAAATAGATAGAGGTATTCAATACCACACAAAATTATGCTCTATTACATATCATACTATGAAAGTTTCATTTGATTTTTCTTCAACTTATGTACTTGGATTAGAAACTAACATATATAATAAAAACACAAATCTTCAAACAAAAAAGGAATTTCACAGAAAATTGACAACTTCTTTTCTTCTTTTTCATCCCTTTCATATTCATATGATTCTCTGCCAAATCACCAATTTCTTTTACATCGCCACACTTCTTATTTGAATTGATGTTGGGATTTTCATACCAAATTTGAAGACTTCAAACTTCATCCAAACAAATTTTCTATTGTTTCGAATTTTCAATGTCCAGTGTCCATTGAATTCATGTTGGAATTATCAAGTTGTTCCAATTTCATCTTAACACACTCGTATTATTCTTCTAACTCCTTAAACTTTTTCACCAATATCGGAAGAATAAATTGAGATTTTTCGTTAACTCTATCCTTGTTTCTCCATCAAAAAAAATTGCAATTCATGGCCTCATTGTGAGGAAAAGACCAAAATCTACTTCGTGGAATGCGATCTAACCAAAAGGTGTGCATTTGCAATAAGATTTCATACTTGATCGCACTTCAACATTGATCATATTCTCATCCAGACACAACTTAATCAACTCGTTTTTTTCATTCCTAACCTAACATTTATTCATAAATAAATGAGAACTAATAATTAACATAAAGAGGTATACATATAAGGAATATACACAATAATAACCCTGCCTTCATGAATCAATGAACAATTTGAGTCTGATTAAAAGTAATTTCAATTAAAATTTAAACTCATATATAAATGATAGGGGACCCGAGAAGATTATGAGCATCAATAACAAAGAATTATAAGAAAGTTAATCAAAAATCATGTAAGTGAATTTGATCAGACTTATTTTACATCATCAATAAGCACAAATCATAAATCATAAACCTTAAATCCCTAAATAGAATTACTGGGGAAAAACACGGGGTACTATGTCACGACCTTAGACCTCTTCTAAGCAAATTGTATGACACTTAACAACTCACTCACGAATCATTCATGATCTTGCAACATCAAGTAAGCCTTTGAACACTGAGGGTGTGTTTGGTATAAAGAAAAATATTGTCATGGAGAACAAGTGGATTTCTAACTTATTTTCTCATGTTTAGTTGGTGCTTTGAAAATATTTTCTAGAAAATAGTTTTTAATGTTTTGTTGGTGAATGAAAAATATTTTTTAGAAAATGTCTTTTATTTTTAGCTTTTAGACTAGAAATTACTCTTTAGGAAAATAATTTTTGATCCAAAAATCAACCTCGATAATTGATCTTGGACCTGCAACCGACACCCAAACTAGGACAAAACCCCAATGGCTATTCTAAAATTCGACCCTTAGATTTGACCTAAACTTTCGACCCCGGACATGAACCATGAATTTTTTTTCAAAAACATTTTTTAAAAAAAGAAATGACGGGGTCGTGAGGGGAGGGGTATTGTGGTGGGGGTGGCATAAAAAATGTTTTTTTTAAATCTGAAATATTTTTCAAAAATAATTTTCTTTAATATTTTTTTGATTGGGGTGGCCTGGGTAGGGGGAGGGGGAGGGGGGGGGGGGGGGGGGGGGGGGGAGGTAGAGGGGATGGGGTTGTATGAATATGATTTTTTTTTTAAAAAATTGAAGTATTTTTTAAAAACAAGTTTTTGTTAAAAAAAATGACGGGGATGGAATGGGTAGGTGGAGTAGGGATGGGGGTGGCGTAAAAAATGAAAATAATTTAAATTTGAAATATTTACCATAACTATTCTTTTTTAAAAAATTAACGGGGGAGCGGGGGAGCGGGGGAGTGGGTGACCGTATTTGGGGGGTGGGCTGGGGGGGGGGGGGGGGGGGAGTAAGAAACAAAAAAAATTGAAATATTTTTCAAAAGCAATTTTTTAGGGGGAGGGGGGGGGGAGGTAGGGGGTAGGATTGGTAGTGGTTCGGTGAGGTAAAAAAAATATTAAAATTTGAAACATTTTTTAAAAATAATTTTTTTAGGGGGGGTAGATAAGGGGTAGGGTAAAAATATATTAGAAATTTAAAATTTTGAATTTATTTCTTGAATGTGGAGGGTCGGATATGGATTATGGGTAGGGTAAGGGAAAAAATTAAAGGATGAATAGAGTTTTGGAAGATGTTTTTCTTAATTTTTGAAGGGAAGTTATTTTCTTCATTTAGAAAAAAAATCAAACATTAAGACAAACAAACATGGGAAAATTGAAAAATATTTTCTAAAAAAGAATTACTTAAGAAGGTTTTAGGATTCATTGAGACTTGGAAGAATTGGTTTTATTGCTTGATGCCATTACAAATGGGTTCCCCTCTAGGGGCTAACTTGAAAATATAAATTATATACAAGACACTATTCTAAGTTTCTAACACTCTCTTAACATTTAAAAGGTACCAAGAACTTTCCATTCAAATCAATGGAATTTTAAGGTTTTCTAAGAAATTCTCCCTATATTTCTAAAATATTCCACTAAGGACTATTGTTCTTCCAATATAAGCCTTCCACGTGGATAATTTCTTCAACTCAGTTGTCGTGCATATTAATTATGTACAAGACGCTATGTAAAACTCTATATACAACTAGAAGAATTCAAGGATGTTCCATGCAAAACTATAAAATTCTAAGGTCTTTCAAGAAATTCTACTTATATTTCTAAACTATCCTCTAAGGACAATAATTCTTCTAATCCACATAAACAATTTCTCCAAAATATTCCCAGTTCACGCGAATCCGCTAGCCCATCGCGTACTAATTTCTCCAACTCTATGTTGTGAACGTTATCGAACAGTCCATCTGTAGGCATCACTATCACATCCCATGTTCTTACTGTAACTCTAATTTCTCGTGCCACACTTGAATCATAATATTTAACACCATTCCATAATTCAAAAGGATAATTGAATCCTTTTAGTTGAATTTCCAACTTGTAAACTATTACTCCATCTCTTATAGAAACAAATCCGCTATCTCCAAGGTTGACCGCATGTACAACATCATACATTAAAGTCAAAATACAAGTTGTTGACGAATCTTGACATTTCATGTTAGAATAAGGCTCGTTGAGAACCTCCTTTGGCTGAATTTCATTCATTTGATCTTTCTACTTATGAATCGATAATTCAACATTTCTAACCTACTCTCTCGAATATTCTCTAGAATTGATACCCTTTTTTGCCCAACCACCAATGCCATCTGCTACACCTATGGTTTCTTCCTCTATACAAATAAAATGTGCATCTTCCCCAAGAGGCACTTTGTTAGATTTTGGTATGTAAAATGAGCCAGCCTCCATCTTCATCTTGAAATTCCCATAAATAAAACTTAAGACATTAGTTCTCACCGCAAAAGCTTAGATCATCATCTATATCAATCTCGTCTACAACATCTATCTCATCTATATACACCTAGTATATAGCCATAAAGAACTAGTAAAGAAGTGATAAAGACGAAAATTTATAAAAGGGGAGTAAAAAAGAATTACCAGAGTACTATCGTGCTTAAACTTGTTTCCTAAAGCAATTCTTGAATTTCCTTTACAAAAAAATCAAATCGTGACGGACTTCTTCATGTGAATATACTAGGTCATATGTAATGAAAATAAATAAATCGTTTCCCATGATCACGCAAAACGCCAAAACATTTTATGGACACTCAATTACACCTTGAGATACTAGGTAATCTTTCTGTTTCAATATGTTTGACCAATTTGACTTGGCACAGAACTTAAGAAAAGAAACAAGAATCTTGAATCTTCTGGTATAAAAATAACGATATGCCAAATATATCAAAAATTCCATTAATTTTAGGTCTTAAACATATCATATGGAAAGTGGAATCTAAATAATTCCTAAAAAGTTTAAAATAAAGCAATTATTTAGTTTCAATTCTCCATATGACATGTTTAAGACCACAAAATCAATGGACATTTTAATACATTTGACATATCTTTAATTTTAGATCACAAGATTCAAAAGTTTTCTTTTATTTTTTAAACTCCGTGCCAAGTCTATTTGGTAAAAAAAATGAAACCGGGAGATTACCTAGTATGTCGATGTGTTATTCAGTGTCCAAAAAATGTTTTGGTGTTTTGTGCGATTATGGGAAATAATTTTTTTTTATTATATATGAACTAGTGAATTCCCATGAAGAAATCCGTCTAGATTTAAATGTTTTTTGTAAAAAGGAAATTCCATTATTGCTTTAGGTCACGAGTTCAAATGCGAAGCTCAATAGTACTCTGGTCACTCTTTTTGAATCCCCTAATATAGATTTTCGGCTTTGTCACTTCTTTACTAGTTTCGTAAATGGCAGACGAGATGGATATTGATGAGATAGATGTTATAGAGGAGATGTATATAGATGAGAATCTAAACTTTTGTGATGAGAGTATTAACGTCTCAAGTTTTATTAATAGGAATTTCAAGAGGAAGATGGTGACTGGCTCTTTTACATACCAATATCTAACAAAGCGCCTCTCGGGGAAGATGCACATTTTATTTACATTGAGGAAGAAGCCATAGGTGCATCGGGCGACATTGGTGGCTTGGACAAAAAGGGTATCGATTCTTGAGAATATTTGAGACAGTTGGTTAGATATGTTGATCTATCAATTCACAAGGAGAAAGATCAAAGGAACAAAACTCAATCAATGGAAGTTATCAACGGGGCTTATTTTAAAGAGAAATATCAAGGTTCGTTAACAACTTATATTTCGACTTTAACGTGTGATATTGTAGATGCGGTCAACATTGTGGATAGAAGAGTTGTTATAATAGACGGTGTAATTGTTTACAATCAAACAATTCAGGAAAAAGGATTCAATTATCCTTCTCAGTTAGAGAATGGTGTTAAATTTGATTCCACGTGTAACACAAGAAATTAAAGTTACAGTAAGAACAGGGAATAAGATAATGATGTCTACAGATGGATTGTTCGATAATGCTCACGACATTGAGTTTGAGAAATTAGCATGAGACAGGTTAGTTGATTTGCACGAACTGGGAATATTTTCGAAGATATTAGCACGAAAGATTGCAAAATATGCACTGCAAAATTAAGAAAATAAAGTATTTATATACCGTTTGTCATAGATTGCCTCGAAGTTGGCAAATATGGTGTTGGTGGAAAGAGTGATGACATTACAATGATAGTTGCACGTATTTCCCCCTGGTAGTTCTATTTAAGGGTTTAAGGGTGTGTTTGGTATGAAGAAAAAACATTTTCCAGAAAATGTTTTCCAATTTTCTCATGTTTAGTTGGGATAAAAGTTTTGGAAAATGGTTTTCAAATCAACTTATTTTCCTCAAAATTAAGGAAAATGACTCCCCTTCAAAAGTTAATGAAAACAGTTTCTAAAACTCTCATTATAACGCCCCAAAATGAACTAAGGTGAACTAGAGCCTCATGATTGTTTCTTGAGTTGACTTTAAGTTAAACGGAGTTAGTTTAGTGTCCTTAGGCAGTGTGAAAAGTTTCGTGAAGTTTGGATGTCAAACGACCAAGAACGTCCAAGGCATTCGAAAGATATGCCTTGAGTCGACCTTGTACGTCTAGGAGAGTTTCGTCGAGTTTTATGTGTTCGTTTTGGATGAAATTCATGTGAGAGGTGTTAAACTTATAGATGATCATATTTGTGTTGGAAAAGTCCAGGCAATTATCCCCAAGGACCATCTAAGGGTCCTTGAGGAAGGACCCAAAACCTGGTAAGCAGGCTGTCCCAGGCAGTCTTGGCGACGGAGCAGTCGACGGCCAGTCATGGCTGTGACGCCCCGTCACAAGGTTCCGTCGTGGGGTACTTGTTCAAGGGTGTGGAGGGGACCCTTTTCAAGCCTCTGAAGTTTGCAACGGATGGTCAGGACGGGCCGTTGCACCCGTGATGCCCCGTCACAAGCAGGTCGTCGCAAGCCCGTCCCTGTGCGCAAATTTTTTTTGCCAAGTTAGGGGTGAACTTGTAAATTCACCCCACATCTAAATAAGAGTTTGGACGGTTTGTTAAGGGATTTTTGGGTATATCAAATGAGTTTTAAACCCTAGACCTAGACAAGACCCCCTCACTTCTAAATTCATCACTCTCTCTCTCTAAAGAAACTCTCTCCAAGACTCCATTGAAGCGAAGGCTCAAGGAGGGAAAGGAGGGCTGCTTTGGACTTGTTTCTTCATCAAAATTAGTGGATTTCCTTCTCTTAAAGGTATTGTATCAATTCTTGAATATCTTTTCATTCAAGAAGCCAATTTCCAAAATGGTTTTCAAAAGGGTTTCTAAACTCAAACTTCTTCTAACTTTGATTTCTAGTATGGGTCTTCTTGTATTTAAGTTCTAATGGTTTAAATGTATTTATCATGGTTTGAATTGATGATTTTGATGTTAAAACTCCATGAAACTCTTGTATATGCATACTTCAACTTTTGGCTTGAAAATGGGTTATGTGAGCATGATTTGAGTAAGGTATGAACTTGGGTCTTCTTGTGTATGTCATGTTGGTGTAACTACTGCCCTAAGGGCCTTCATATGGTGAAATATTGATAAATTACTTATGGGTAATGATGGTTTGATTTGTTGATGAGTTGCTCTCATTGTATAGTTCTTATTATGAATTGCTATTTGAGTGGTATGGTCCACCTTATGGGTGGCGGTGCTAATTGATGAACTTGATGATGTTTAGTATGTGTTGAGTAGGTAACTTTGAAGGTTTAATATGTGAAATGAAGATATATTGAAATGGGTCTTGTACTGTGTTTTGTGTAGCTTGAATTGTGTGTTTGACCTAGTTTATGTCTAAATGAAGTATATGACTATGAGAAGCATGTAGTGTGTGTAACTTGATGAATCAAGGTTAAAGTATGAGTAGAACTTGATGATAATGAGATGATGCTTATATGCAAGGTGTGCACATGTACACACACACACTTTAAAGATTGTATTATGCCAAGTTGAGCAAAAAGGGGAATCTTGAGGTGGGCACACTTCGTGAGCTGAGATGTAGTGTCTAGTAGCAACCTCTCCATTCCTAGTGAGCTTTCTAAGATAGAATATTATGTTGAGAAATCCGTGGGGAGTTATGCCTAGCACCGAGAGGATATGAAGGGGAGGTGGATTGCACTTCGTGAGTTGAGATGTTGTAATCCAATGTACCTCTTGAGATGAGTACTCCTCGTTAGTAGAGAGTGAGTTACTTAGTAGCAATCTCCTTATCCCTTAACTATGTGCCCGCATAGGTGTAGCTATTGGAAAAGCCATGTAAACGCTAAGAATCATGACCTTACTCTAGGCAAGTAAGGATCCCTCATCCGATAGGGGTTAATATCGGGATTCCATGTCTAGCTCTCATGGTCTTTGTCGGTTAAGCTAACTCCCACAAAGAATTGATTTGAAACTAATTATCTTGTATATGGTTGAATTTATGTATGTATGTCGTGAAGTGATCAATCCACATTAGTTACCGAGTAGGAGCATTGAGTGGGAGTAGTAGTATGGGATGCTACTCTCACATTGCACTTGGTGTGACCTATACCTACTATGGGAGAAGAGTACCTTCATGAAATCCGTGTGAATGAGTACTATGGTGTAGTGTTATGGATGATTATTGTGGAGTACTTGAGTAAATGGAATCCATTAGGAGCACTAAGTGGGAGTTGTAGTATGGGATGCTACTCTCACATTGCACTTGGTGTGACCTATATTTTCCATGATTGTTTTGCATATGTTAGCCAAGGGCGTGGATTTGATTTCCAACAAAGTAAGCCTAAGATTTGGTAGTTTTAAGGGTCGCTTTGGTGTGCTTTGAAGGGAGGTGTAATGAAAATCCCTTCTTAGCTCACCTTAGGGAATCTTAGGATAACCTTGGGTTAGGGCAACTTCAAAGGAAAAAGAGTTCATATGACTTGGATCGTGCCATTCACTGTAAGGTCTTCATTGTAAGAATCCAAAATGTTCACTATGATGTTTTATTCAATTTTTATTGTAAGTTTAGTAAGTTCATTGAAATGTTCCTTTTGATTGCTCTAAGTTTTGGTAAAGTTGCCATAAAGTGTTGATTGTCGATTCTTATGTTGGTTGTTTCTAGATTCATGAATGATATACTTGAATTGCATGAAAAACTATTCTTACTAAAATGTCCCTTTTTGCATGTTTATTTGCATATGCCATACTTAGTACATTGTTTTACTAACCCCATACTTTTATATACCTTATGAGTATAGGTTGGAAGCCTTTGGAGGATCGAAGTTGAAGCTTGGAAATTCTATCTCTCAAGAATTGGGTATGTCCTCATATATTCGAGGACATAGTTTTATGTTTCTTAGTTTCCTTATTAAGACTTAAAAATGTATTTACTCTATTGTAAAGGGCCGTGTCCCTAAGATTCTAAGTCGTGTCTTTAAGTTGGCTTGTAACGATAAGATTTCCTAGTATTTATGAAAAGACTCCTTTATTTATTATTATTGTGAAAAGTTTTAATTCCGCACTACTTTTCATGCTTTATGTTATGAATGCTAGTTAGAGGGCTTGTACGAGACCCCAAAGGGGTCAAGTACGCCCGGTCATGATTCGAAGGTTTCCCTAACTCAAAAATATTTTTTCATTCATAATTAAAACAAAAATCATTTCCTAAAATTATTTTCTACTCACCAACCAAACATGAGAAAATAAGTTATAAATCTATTTGTTTTCCAGGAAAACATTTTCCATGGTGAACATTTTCCTTCATACCAAACACACCCTATATTTTAGGATTTATGGTTTGTGCTTGTCGATGATGTAAAATATGTCTCATCAAATTCGCTAGCTAGCATGAGTTTGGATGAACTTTCTTATATTTTTTGCTACTGATGCTCATAATCTTCTTGTGTCCCCTTTCATTCCTATATGAGTTTAACTACATATGTCATTGTTGTCCTTGCTTACAGTCACCTAATTTGTCATTTTTGTCCTTGCTCTCTAGTGTCACCCATTTATTTAACTAATTCTTCTGATTTACATTTAACTGTTTTGATTCTAGCTACCAAGGCATCCCTTTCGGTGGGAACTCCATGTGGATAATATTTCTTTGTAACGACCTGCTTAGTCGTTTTGAGCAGCAGATTTTATTTCTGGAAAACTGTCTGAGACGACGTATCCAACGACGGACCGTCATGGGCACGACGGACCGTCGAGGGTGTCTCGTTCCAAACACTTGGAATTCTTATATTTGAGTGCTGAAATCGACTCTCTGAACTCTGTGACGGACCTGCAGGATGGACCGTCAAAGACATGACGGACCGTTGTGAGGTTCCGTTTCAAAACACTTCAACTATTGAGAATTGGGTACTGAGAGCAATTCTCTGAAGTCTGTGACGGACCTGCAGGACGGACCGTCACAGACATGACGGACCATTGTGAGGTTCCGTTTTAAAACACTTCAACTCTTGAGAATTGGGTACTGAGAGCAATTCTCTGTCCGTCGTGACGGAAGTGCAGGACGGACCGTCGTAGGCACGACGGACCGTCACAGGTTGCGTCATCCCAGTCTGGGTCAAATTTCTGGGTAAGTTTTAAAGGGGAGTTTTGGACTATTCTTGCTATAATTATAAATTTTAGTGGGTCAATGTTAATAACTCAAATCCTTGGGGGTGTAAAGGAGATGACCTTGAAGTATTTAAGTGGGTGGGTTCCTCATATTTTCACCTAATTAATGCCCAAATTGGGGGGGNAACTCAAATCCTTGGGGGTGTAAAGGAGATGACCTTGAGTTATTTAGTGGGTGGTTTCCTCATCTTTTATACCCAATTATATGCCAAATTGGGGAAAAGAGAGAGAGTTTGGGAGAAGAAAAAAAAAAAATAGAGAGAACAAGGAGAAGAGAGGAACGATCTATAGAGAGAGACAACCAAGAGGAAACAAGAAGCTTGAGAGATTGCTTGCTTGATCAAGGATCCTTGGTGAAGGTAGGTTATGGTTGATACTATTTGTAGTAAACTCTTAATAGTGAATGACATGTATTGGTAGTATTGTAAACCCTTCTATATGCTTAATCTTATGCTTTCATGAATGTGATTATGTGTTTGTGATAAAATAAGCTTAATGAAGCTTTGAATCCAAAAATCTTGAAGAAACCCTAATTCACCTGTTATTGATGATGCCCTTGGTATAACAGAAGGCTTGATGAATTGATTAGAATGATGTTAGTGGATCGGAGTGTCACGTTCGACCCCATAGTATTAGGGGATCGAGTGTCACGAACCGACACGTAGAATTAGGGGATCGGAGTGTCACGTTCCGACACATAGTATTAGGGGATCGGGTGTCACGAACCGACACGTAGAATTAGGGAATCGGAGTGTCACATTCCGACACATAGTATTAGGGGATCGGGTGTCACGAACCGACACGTAGAATTAGGGGATCGGAGTGTCACGTTCCGACACATAGTATTAGGGAATCGGGTGTCACGAACCGAAACGTAGAATTAGGGGATCGGAGTGTCACGTTCCGACACATAGTATTAGGGGATCGGGTGTCACAAACCGACACGTAGAATTAGGGGATCGGAGTGTCACGTTCCGACACATAGTAGTAGGGGATCGGAGTGTCACGTACCGACACAAGAGGAAGAAAGATAATGAATCTTGAGAGATGTTAATATACTCAATGTAATGAACCTAATTTCCCAAATGAGTGTGGTATTGAGGCTTGAGTCCTCATGGATGAACTTGGTAGTACTTATTGATGATTATAGTACTTGTTGCTACATGTTGAGTATTGTAGTTGATTTATGATATGAACTGATATATACTGTTTTCTATTTTGAGTTGGCCGATGATACCTACTCAGTACTTGTGTTTTGTACTGACCCCCTACTTGTTGTTTCTTTCTTTGTTATTTGGGGAATGCAGCAAATGTACCGTCGTCTTCAACTCAGCAGCAATTCTAGCCAGTCTTCACTACACCGGATTTCAGGGTGAGCTAATGCTTCTAGCTTGGACTGGATCTTCTCTTCAATGTCTTGATGCCTTGAACTTCCGGCATGGACTAGCCTTTTATTTATTTTAGCTTCTTAGATACTTTTAGATTAGTAACTTGAGGATAGATGTTCTTGTGATGATGACTTCCAGATTTTGGGGATAATGAGTTATAAATTTTAGAAGTTATTTAATTGATTTCGTTAATGAGTTTTAAGTCTTTCGCTTTGTATTTTGTTCAATATGTTGGGGTTTTAGATTGGTTGGTTCGCTCACATAGTAGGATAAGTGTGGGTGCCACTCGCGGCTCGATTTTGGGTCGTGACAAGTTCTCCATCCTAGCCCCCATCCCATAGGGAGGGTTCTTCTTTGCATCATTAGGATCTAGGGGAGCTTGATTAACTCCTTTTCCATTTGCATTGATGTTGGGGCAGTCCCTCATTTTGTGAGTCTTACTACCATATGCAAGGCAAACATCTGTTCCGGCAAGACACTTACCCAAGTGTTGCTTCCCACAAGTAGTGTACTTAGGTCTCTCAAAAGTATGGCCACCACCTTGGGAGTTTTTGTTGGAAATTTTATCCTTGTTCCCCATGGAAGACTCCTGGTGATAGAACCTCCTCATAGGTTTTGATTTACTAGATTCATCAAACCTAGGCCTCTTCCCCTCTTGCCTTATCTCTCTAACTTTGGGCTCCTCAATTTGTTTTGCATACACCATGAGTCTAGAGATATCCATGTCATTAAGGAGCATTGCCAGCACTCTTTTTCTACCAATCTAGAAACTCCCATCACAAATTTTTTCATCCTAGCTCTAGCTCTCTCCCTAGGGGTCACACCCATAGCATAAACCACTTTGAGAATCTCATCTATGAAGATTTGTGGATCTTCATCCACCTTAGTTCCATGGAAAGTATGGGGGTTCATCCTCATGAAATCCCGAATTCTAGAGGCGGGATTACTCACATTTGGTTGAGGTCTATCTCTTGGGTTACCTTGGGAAACCAAATGATTAGTGACGACTTGAGCTTGAGCCGTAATGAGTTGACTTAAAAAATTCATTAGGGAAGCCCTCCACTCTGCATTAGTCATATCCCCTTCAACAAAGGGAGATTCAGGCATAGGGGGCATTTAAGGTCCTTCAGGCCCTTGACGTTCTGAAAGTACTTGAGGTTCTTGAAGGTGAACCTCCTCATTCTCTCCCTCTAGGCCAACAATAGGAACTTTGTCAACACGGGGAGGGATCCTCTCATTAGCTACACCTCTCTCCTCCCTTCTAGCGGTTGATCTCCTCGTATTCATGTCCTATAAACACAAAGTGAAGAGGTTGAGAAAAGACATCTTATAGAACTCAACTCTAAGGCACGACGTTAGAATTGATAAGAAAGTGAAACTTCTATCATCCTATAACCTCTTTTCCATGGATGTGTTGCGACTCACACCAATGACCAAGACCCTAAGAGATGTGGCTTGTGAGACTTTTAGACCCTAAACTATTTCCCTTAACTTATGCAATGATATCAAGTTTTTAATGACCCAAAAGTACCCCCTAGAAGTTAGGGAGAACCCCTGAGTCGAAACAATTGTGTACTTGACCTTTCGGAGGTCTTGTACAAGCCTTAGCTATCATTCATTACATAAAACATGAAAATTAGTGCTTGATTAAAACTTTTCAAGAATTAATTAATAAAGAGAACATTTTTCATAAAAGCTAAGTATTTGATCTCGTCTACACAAGCCAACTTAAGACACGATATAAATATCTTAGGGACACCTCCCTTTACATTAAATGAAAAGTACATAATAAGTCTTTTGAATAGAAACTAAGAAACACGACTATACCTCGAATATATGAGGACATACTTATTCTTGAGAGAATCTTTCCAAGCTTGTCTTCTAGTCTTCCAACTTGCTTCCAACCTATATATATTAAGTATAGAAAAGTATGGGGTTAGTTGAAGACAATGTACTAAGTATGACATATGTAAAAACATGCAAAAAGGGACATTTTAATAAAATAAGTTTTCATGCCGAATTGATAAAATATTCATGATTTAAGAGTTGAAATAGTATAAGAATTATCATTTAGCACATAAAGTAGGACTCTCAAAATTTTAGAAACAAAATACACATTATAGTAACATTAGAAAATATTACAGTGACACAGTGAATAGCATTACACTGAATGACACAATCCAAGCAATGTGAACCTATTTCCTGTGAGGTTTCTCTAACCAAGTTATCCTAAGACTTCCTAACGTAATACAAGAAGGTACTGCCCTTACACCCTTTTCAAGACACACCAAAGCGATCCTTAAGACTACCAACCATAGTTTACCTAGTCCGGGAATCAAGTCCACACTCTTGTTTAGATATTTAAAAGACATTATTATAAGAGGGATTTCCTGCAAGTACTCTTCCACAATAGGACTTATAAGTTACACTAAGTGCAATGTGAGAGTAGCATCCCATACTACTACTCCCACTTAGTGCACCTTGAGGATTCCCTTGGATTGAGCATCCTACATTAGTCACTCTTAACTTCATTCATTCAAAACTTAGGTTTAACGTACTTCCCTAACATTAAACCTTACAATATCTAACTTCTTTTACAACACATGATAGAACACACCAAGACTCTCTTTTCGGAAGGTCTACTTAGTGTAATGGATAGATAGTGTCCTATACCACCACCTACCCTAAGTAGTATGTTCTTTTAGGAGACTTAGTTCATGCATTTCATATAAAACACCACAAGACTCCCATTTCGGAAGGTCTACCTAGTGCAATTGGTAGATAGCATCCCATACATAGGCAACTTTAGGGTGTTACATTCTCCCCCACTTGGAATAACATTCGTCATCGAATGACACTAAAAACTTTAAGACCATCAAGGAATCCATCGGCAACACATAATACATTACAATCATGATCAAAACACTCAAAATCAAAGCATCAACTAGCAGGGAGCACCATTTCACATTTCCAAACACTTACAACTTTTGCAAAACTTCACAAACTAAAAATTCATCTTTATCCTTCTTTTATGGAGAAACTACCTTATCCAACATTAAACATTTTAATATACAACACTTTTGCACACATTTAAACTGCAATTCAAGGCAAACCAATTTTTTTCAAAAATGAGAAACTTTAAAGTGAGCATTCATTGATTCACTGTTAAACATGGTAATTTCCAAATTAGTTCTCCTTCCTAGCTCCCATCCCGTATGGAGGGTTCTTATTTGGAGCATTAGGATCTAGGGAATATTCATTGACCTCTTTCCCTCTTGCTTCGATGGTAGGTGAGTCCCTCATCTTGTGGCCTTTTCTACCACAACTATAATAACCATCCGTTCCGGCAAGACACCTACCCATATGTTGCTTCCCACATGTAGTACACCTAGTCCTCTCATAAGTATGGCCACCACCTTGGGAATTCAGGTTTGGAGCCCTATTCTCGTTTCCAATGGAAGAATCTTGGTAATAGAACCTCTTATTATTATTTTGGTGACTAGAATCATCCTACCTAAGCATCTTACCCTCTTGCCTTATCTCATTAATTTTCGACTCCTCAATTTGTTCAGCATACACCATGAGCCTAGAGATATCCATGTCATTGAGAGCATTGTTGTACGACACTCCTTTTCCACCAAGCTAGACACTCCCATCACAAATTTGTTCATCCTATCCCTAAGGTAGGCTATTATGGTTGGGGCATACTTAGAGAGTTGGGTGAATTTGAGACAATACTCTTGCACACTCTTTCCCCCTTGACGAAGGTTCATGAATTCAACCATCTTCTTCTCCCTTCTTTCTAAGGGAAATAACCTATATAGGAAAGCCTCTTTGAACTCTTCCCAATCAATTGTACCTCTTTCTAAGGGTTTCTCACCCCTCTATTGCTCAAACCGCACTTGAGCCACTTCCTTGAGTTGGTAAGCGGCTAACTCTGCTTTCTCCCTAGGGGTCACACCCATAGCATCTACCACTTTGAAAACCTCATCTATGAAACCTTGTGATCTTTATCCACCTTAGTCACATGAAAAGTGGTAGGGTTCATCCTCATGAAATCCCGAATTCTATAAGCGTGAGTACTACCATTAGGTTGAGGTCCAACTCTTTTATTAGCTTGGTCAAAAAAGTGATTATTAACGACATGAGCTTGAGCCGTCATGAGTTGGGTCAAATTAATTACGATAGCCCTCAACTCTGAATTAGTCATATCTCCTACAACAATAGGAGCTTGAGGCATAGGAGGCATTTGGGTTACTTTAGGCTCTTGACGTTCCGGAGTCACTTGGCGTTCTTCAAGGGGAACCTTCTCATTCTCTCCTTCTAGGCCAAAAATAGGAACTTGGTCAACACGGGTAGGGATCCTGTCATTAGCTACACCTCTCTCCTCCCTCCTAGTGGTTGATTTTCCCATATTCATGTCCTATAAACACAAAGAGAAGAGGTTGAGAAAACATATATTATAGAACTCAACTCTAAGGCACGACATTAGAATAGAGTAGAAAGTAAAAATTCTATCATATTATAGACTCTTGTCCATGGATCTGTCACGACTCACACCAATGACCAAAACTCTACTAGATTTGTCTTGTGAGACTTTTAGACCCTAAACTATTTCCCATAACCTATGCTCTGATACCAACTCTGTCATGACCCGAAAGTACCCTCTTGAAGACAGGGAGAACCCTTGGGTCATGACAGGGAGTACTTGACCCTTTGGGGTCTTGTACAAGCCCTTTAACTATCGGTCATTACATAAGACATGAAAAATAGTGCGGAATTTAAAACTTTTCACGACATTTAATATAAAAAGGAAGTCTTTCATAAATACATAGAGAATCTCATCGTCACAAGCCAACTTAAAGACACGACATAATATCTTTGCTACACGGACCTTTACATTGAAAGAAATACATAATAAGTCTTAATATCGAAACTAAGAAACATATACTATGTCCTCAAATATATGAGGACATACCAAATCTTGAGAGAGTAGATTTTCCCAAGCTTCGCCTTCTAGAGTTCTTCTTGCTTTCAAACCTATACTTATAGAGTATAGAAAAGTATGGGGTTAGTACAAATAATGTACAAAGTATGCCATATGTAAAAAACATGTAAAAAGAAATATTTTAGTAAAATAAGCTTTCATGCCAAATAAGTAAAACATTCATGATTTAGAAGCAAAACAAGATAAGAAACATCATTTAACACTTAGAGAAGGATTTACATAATTATAGCAAAAAGAAACCTTTTACAGTAAACCTTCCAAATTTTACAGAAAACTATTGAAACCTTACAATGAACCAACTTTGACTCCAAAATAGTGAACTCCCAAGGTATTTCCAAGAGGAAGTGAACTCATTTTCATAGGAGTTTCCCTAACCGAGGTTATACTAAGACTCTCAAAGGTAAGACATGAAGGAAACTCCCATACACCTCCTTAAATACACACCAAGGATATCCATAAAAGTACCCACCGTAGGCTTACTCAACTCGGGAGAACAAGTCACCAATCAATCACTAGACATTAGAAGAAAATTCAACCAACGCACCAAGACTTCCCTTTCGAAATGCCTAATTAGTGCAATGAGTAGATGGCGTCCCATTCCACCACCTACCCTAAGTAGTACACTCTTTTAGAAGACTTGGCACCAAGACTTCCCTTTCGGAAGGTCTACTTAGTGCAATGGATAGATAGAGTCCCATAACACCACCTATCCTAAGTAGTACGTTCTTTTAGGAGACTTAGTTCATTCAATTCATATAAGACTCACCAAGACTCCCCTTTCGGAATGCCCACCTAGTGCAATGGATAAACAATGTCCCATTTCACTATCTACCCTAGATAGCACACTCTTTTAGAAGACTTGGCACATTCATTACTTTTGTGGCGGTTAGATCAACCGACATAGACCATGAGATCTAGACACGGAATCCTGATATTTACCCCTATCAGATGAGGGATCCTCACTTGCCTAGAATAAGGTCATGCTCTAAGCTTTTACATGGCTTTTCCAATATCTACACCTATGCAGGTGCATAGTTAAGGGATAAGGACATTGCTACTAAGTAACTCATTATCTACTAACGAGTAGTACTCATCCCAAGAGGTACATTGGAATACAACAACTTAACTCACAAAGTGTAAACACCCCTTCTTCATATGCATTTGGTGCTAAGAATAATCCCCCACGGATTCTCAACATTTTATAATATAGGTTAAGGATAACAAGTGAACACCACATCTCAACTCACGAAGGGTATTCATATTCAGACCTATCTTAGAAAGCTCTTGGGATGTAGTGAGGTTGCTACTAAACACTTCATCTCAACTCACGAAGAGTGTTCACCACAAAACTCCCCTTTTTACTTAACTTCGCTTCGTTCATTCATTTAAGTATGAGTGTGTGTACATGTGAACTCACCTTGCACATAAGCATAATTTCATTTACATTAACTTTTATACATACTTTAGACCTTCATTCACCAAATCACACACTTTACATGCTTCACATAACCATATACTTAATTTAGGCATATGATACGCTCAAATTTACTTCTCAAATAAGAAGTAAAGCAATCGTATCAAGTAAAGAACCCAACTAATGAGGTTGAGATCGATCCCACAAGGAAAATAGTTCAGGCTTAACTTTATTCTATTATTGCTATTATTTAACCAACTATTTTCCGAGAAATAAAGAGACAAAAAGGGGGTTTTTATTAATGAATTAATGAAAATGATTAACTAAATAAAAATGGACAACTAACAGATTCAGCTTTCGAAGTTTAATCAAATTATCAAAGTAACTAGGGCTTTAGTGTTCCCCACAGGTTCCTAACTTGGTAAATCTAACTATAACAATTCTATCCTGATATCTTGCATGTAAAGTGATAAGTTACGTATCTCTAAATCCTTGGTCCGGCATCTAGAGAATTTCACTCCGCACCTTGGTCAGGCTACGTGTGTTGATATACTAACCCTTATCTTTACCTCATATTAAACATCGTATTCGGTATTTGACTAAGTTATTAACTCGTACCAACCAATACTAGCCTATTAGATAGTCTACACTAAATCTATGTTGATAATTCTTTTCCTATTATCTACCTCCTTGGTCCGGCAAGTAGCATTAAGGCGAGTTCTAACGTTGGCCATCCGTTAAAAAGACTTCTACACGAAAGAATTATCAATACATGTAAGACACCAATCTAGAATTGTTATTTAAGTTAGATTTTTACCTTGTGATTCACCCATGGTTCCCACAACCCTAGCTATGAGGTTTAGTTACCCATGTTCATAATTACACAATTCATATTGTTAATGGAAGAATTCATGCACTTACTTTTATGAAAATGAATAATTTCCCAGAATTTAACTTGATTAATCAACAAAATCACCAACAATCAATTACCAAGAAAGTATCTTAATTTCCAAAATCGAGAATTCAATCATATAATAGAAGAACTAAAAACTAAAAGTTATCCAGAAAGTCTAACCCCAAAAATGAGGTTTTTCCAACTATTTATAATAAAAAACGAAACCTAATCAAATAAGAATTCTATTTACTAAAAATTTGTCCAAACGCGTCTGGATCGACGGACCACGTGATGGACCGTCATGGACACGACGGACCGTCATAGACTCCGTCGTCCCATACTTAACAATTTCTTCTATTGCTTTCTTCATTCCCCTCGACGGACAGGTATGACGGACCGTTTCAAGCACGACGGTCCATTGAGGGTCTTCGTTCCAAAATACTTCAATTCTTGGAATTTGGGTACTGGGACTACTCTCTGATCATTACGACGAACCAGCAGGATGGACCGTCGTAGCTGTGACGGTCCGTCATGGACTTCCGTAATCCCATACTTGTCAGACTTCCCCAAATTTCCTTCAGCAACTTCTCCCTTCACTACGATGCCACCTACGGACCGTCACAGGCGCGATGGACCGTCATAGGTTCCGTAGGTGGTCTCTTCTGCAATTCTTTCTCAAAAACTCCCGCGTTTATCCTTGGACAGATTTTCTGTAAACAAAGAGAAACTTATATCAAAATCAACACAAAAAGGCTCTCGACACACACTAAACTTAAGGAAAAAGCATTAGAAAATACCGTGAAATCACGGTACATCAACACCCTCAACTTAAATTCGTTGTTTGTCCTCAAGCGACGCACTATGACTCACTACAAGATCTTTGTACAAAAGTATCCCTATTTTAACTTCCGCAATCATTTGGCTATCAATCCCGATTATTCTCATTATGTTCATGCATGGTATCACTATTAGGCATTGACTTGTGTAGAATCAAAACATGACCCAGACTCACTACGCAACGATGCCTCTCCCCTTTAATTTCTCACCAAGATGCTAATATTTATGGTATTACAACTCCTGTCCTCACTTCAAATAACATCCTCATTTTTCACAAAAATGATTTTAGTTTTAGTATAAGGATCACTTTTCGACACTCACTCTCAGAACAAATTCACCACTCATTTATACATATTGCCATAGGCTTGCCCTTATTTTCACTACTTCAAGTTCATCATACGCACTTAGGATCACAATAGGACTTTTTTTTTAGCTTGTAACATAGGCTCGGGGTCAGGTAGGGTGTATTTAGGTATACTCTAGTATCTTGTTGCCCTCCTTGACATATCGGCTAAGCGAACCACCCTTTTATCATCTTATTTTGCCCTATTACTCAATTTTCTTTTCACTTTGCTGTTTTCCCTTTCTTATCCTTATGTGTAAGTGACTTTTCTCTTTTCTTGTGTTTATTTTGCTTTTTATTCATATATATATATATATTTGTTTTTTTTTAGTCACTTCTGTTTTATTCTTTCTTTCTCTTCATTCTTTCAACCCCACTTTCCGGGGTTTTCCTTATAGCAGCCACCCTCAACTCATGATTTTGCCATGAGTCAAGGTTCACAATACCCATGGTTGGGTCAGGGCCAAAACAAGGTTACTTTCTGCATTAGCCACCCTCAACTTATGCTTTTGGCATAAACTGAGGTGCACATGTCCAAGGAGGGACCAGGGCCAACACATTGTTCCCAGAGAAGATCATTTGGGGTGAAAAAGAAAGATCTATTTTAGGCTCAATTCATTTGGATCAAAAAGGGATTAACTTCATTTGGTTTTCTGTTATTTTTAGGCTCAAGATTGACTCTTTCGAACAAGGGCCTATGATCCTTTCCTAAGTGATTGTTTTGACTAACTTTTAGCAGGACTAACCAGGCAAGTTCTAGCTCAGTATTAATGGTGGACATTCGGTTTAACCTCACACTCTCTTGACATTTCTTGCATTCCCAGATTATTTGACACCTAGTTCAAATCTTGGATTCAGGATCATGCAGTAGTTTATCTTTATTTCATGTTTTAAACCACACAATTTTCACTTACTATGCCTAGTCATGCATAATTTTGATTATCGAGATATCATATTTATTTTAGCCATCATGCTTCAGATTTATGCTATGTACATAAGATATAACATGCCGGTTCAACAATAAAAGTAATCAGTCTTTTGGGGGAAAAGAACACAGGCAAGAAAACCCCAAAAGAGGATCGTGAACTTGGGCTACTCAGAATTCACCCAAGTATTCACTTTCCATTTACCCCACCCCAACAAAAGATATGTAATTGTCCCCAATGCATAAAAAAGGTAAACAACGCAAAAGGGAAGTGAAGCAAACCTGAGGCACTAAGCGCTGGCGATCAGCAAGTTGGTGGGTCCGGTTCACCGGAACCCACTCCCTGCGTAGTCTGGACATCCTCATGAATGTCCTCAGCATCCACAGCACCATCAGTAGTGCCTCCCACAGAATCTACAATTCTGGAGCTAGACGCCCCGGCAGCTACTTCTACAGCCCTCAACTTTCGGGCCTCCTCATCAGCAATCAAGGCTCTCCTCGCAGCCTCCATCTCACGGCGCTCCTTCTTCCTCGCCCTAGCCTCATCCTCCTCTCGACCCCTGCGTCTATTTACATGCTCACGTGGTGGAGGGGGTGAAACATCAGAAGTGGCGAAAAGAGCAGCCATCACGGTGTCATCAGCAGGCTCTGCAGAAGGGGCCTCAGACTCAGGCACCCTTGCCTCTAAGATCGTATCAAGATCAGCCAGCAGACTTGCAACCGCAGCCTGAAGGGTCGACATGTCCACCAGAGGTGCTGGTCGGGCTAGCACTCGCAACTCAAAAGCGTCTAAACGCTGATGAACCTCTGCAATCTTCCTCTCTGTGTGCTGTACCATCTTGCGCTCCTCTGCCTCAGCAATAGTCTTCTGCATCCAAGGCTGGATGTCATGCAGAAGTGTAGCCATCTGTACCTCGAGTTTCTGGACCCTAGCAAGTGGGACTAGAGTGGCGGAAGGAGCCGAGCGAGAGGAGCTCGAGGCAGTGCTACTACCCGGGATAGACTCGACCGGAGTAGTGTCAGTGTGTGCAGCAGCAGTCTGGGAAGCAGCATGGGCATACTCTATTGTATCGGCCAGGTTCTCAGCAAGTGGGACCACCTCAAGGCGGGGCCCTCTGCGTGGGGCCAACTCATTGGCCTCATCCCTGATGAGGCCGATATCAACATTTCCTTGCGGGGTCCTAAGCTGGTCAATGTGCCAAATGGGCACACCTGCTGATCTGCACAAAGAAAAAATCATGCAAGGAAAAGGGTAAGTCGTGGTGACCTTGAAGGCCCTCTCGTGCATGACCGCTTGGAGAAGCCAAGAGAAATCGACCTCGAACCCTGCCATCATTGCGGCCATCAGTACTGCACGATCCCAGGTGACTATATTATCAGCAGCAGTGGGGGAGAGACAATGGCGGACGATCAACCAAAGAAACTTGGCCGTAAAGGCCAAGTTGGCCTTCCTGATGGCTCCCTTCGGCTCCATCACACAATTCGCAGCCTCTCCATCAATAGACAGGTGCTGTGCCATCCACCTCTTGGTGGTCTCTCTCAGTGAAGGCTCACGTAAGAACCGTACCTCTTTAACAATTTGCCACCAGTAATCAAACTCGGCGGTGAGAGGTGTGCTGGTGGAGTCAAAATCCGTGCCGTACAGATATCGGCGGATGGCTGGTAGTGAGATGTCGACCTGGATGCCGCGTACTCGGACGTGCTCAAGTAGGGCCTGTTTGGTGGGGGCAGACCGCCTATCGATCTGTGAGCGATGATTGGCCACATAAAAGGCATAGAACTCGCGAACTAACTCTTCACTGTAGCAGCCCAAAGAACAAGCCGTCCACTCCAGCCGGTGTCTGGTGAAAAGGCTGTGAATGTCTGGCATGTTGGGGAGACTTCCCGTAAGGACCCGCCTCTCTAGTGTGAGGGTCCGTGTCATGACGCCTTTGTCATTGAGCACCTTGGCGTCTAAGTATACTTTGTATTGCCCGTCGACACACCACCGGTTGGGCTGATCGTCAACCGGGGTAGGGACTCCAGTTGGTGAACCAGGGGTGTAGTCTGTGCTGTCAGCCTCATCATCTGAGGCAGACTGTGTAGCTGTGGCGGAGGCAGAGGCTTCTGCGGACCCGGAGGCTTCCTCTGACCACGAAACTCCTAAGGAGCCAGATGCTCCTTCGTCTTGGGCAGCTGACCCAGAAGGTGTGCCGGTCAGTGTGCGCTCCTCATCAGACTGGGAGGCAGTGACTACGCCGGGCGCCACCTTCTTGGGTGTGACTGTTGGTACACGTGGAGCTCGTGCTGTAGTAGCAGTGCCTGGGGGCACGTACTCTGGATCATGCTCATCATCAGAGCCTATCACTAATCGGGCAGATGGGGCGACAAATTTAGAATGCACCCGTGCATAAACGTGGTCTTGTTTAGGTGCCATGAGAGGTAGTACCTATAACGAATCATCATTAGTACTTGAAAGATAAAACATGACAAAAAAATGAGACAATAATACACAGAAACTCAAACCAGTGATAACAGCTCTGAAGTAGCAGTAAGGCACGACAGACCTGATGACGGCCCGTCATACGTATAACGGACCGTCCTGCGGTCCGTCATGTAATACTCAGTAGTATAGAGTATCAGAAAGAAGGTCTCAGACTGATACGACGGTTGTTCAGGACGGGCCGTCGTGGGTATGAAGGTCCGTCACATGTGTCCGTCAGTGGACACTTAGTAAAAGTGTGGAGACCCTTAGGACAGGGGTCTCTGACCTATACGACGGTTATGCAGGACGGACTGTCATGGGTATGACGGTCCGTCAGTGGACACTTGGTAAAAGTGATGAGATCCTTAGGACAGGGGTCTCTGATCGATACGACGGTTATGCAGGACGGACCATCATAGGTTTGACGGTCCGTCACATGAGTCCGTCAGTGGACACTTAGTAAAAGTGATGAGACCCTTAGTACAGGGGTCTCTGACCGTCACGACGGTTATGCAGGACGGACCGTCATGGGTATGACGGTCCGTCACATGTGTCCGTCAGTGGACACTTAGTAAAAGTGATGAGACCCTTAGGACAGGGGTCTCTGACCGTCACGACGGTTATGCAGGACGGACCGTCGTTCGTATGACGGTCCGTCACGTGTGTCCGTCAGTGGACACTTGGTTAAAGTGATGAGACCCTTAGGACAGGGGTCTCTGACCGTTACGACGGTTGTGCAGGACGGACCGTCGTGGGTATGACGGTCTGTCGCATGTGTCCGTCAGTGGACACTTGGAAAGAGTGTTGAGACCCTTAGGACAGGGGTCTCTGACCGTCACGACGGTTATGCAGGACAGACCGTCGTGGGTATGACGCTCCGTCACATGTGTCCGTCAGTGGACACTTGGTTAAAGTGATGAGACCCTTAGGACAGGGGTCTCTAACCATTACGACGGTTGTGCAGGACGGACCGTCGTGGGTATGACGGTCCGTCGCATGTGTCCGTCAGTGGACACTTGGAAAAAGTGTTGAGACCATGAGGACAGGGGTCTCTGACCGTCACGACGGTTGTACAGGACGGACCATCGTGGGTACAACGGTCCGTCATCGGGGTATCGTGCTGACATTCAGAGACAGAACTGGGGGATGCCACATTCACCCTATGTGAGTCAAAACAACGACCCAACAATTTTCTAAAACTGTTTAACCTAAAGACCTATCAAATTGACAAGTTTAAAGCCCTAATTTCTCTAGTGTCATCCAGGCATTTTGTGGAATTAATGACCTAGGTTAGACAATATCTAGTCAAAAAGCAAAAACCCATATGTTAATAGTAAAGAAAAACAGCAAAACCGACAAAAAGAGTAAATGGGTAGAGTTTCAGGAACACATACCTGGGAAGAGGAGAAAACAATGCAAAAGTGATGGCACTCACGTGAGAGAACTGAGAAGCACAGCAGCAGACTCCGACCAAGAAGGGAGATTTGGGAGGAAAATGGGAGAATGTGGGAAATTTTGGAGGAGAAGGAAGTTGAAAGGGGAGGAAATGGGGGGAAAAGGGAAAGAAAACTGTTAATTGAAGGGGTGGGGGTTTTTAAAACGTTTAAAACTTTTGAACTTCATTAGCCGGGTCGGGTCGGGTAGCCGGGTGATAAAGTGACGAAACCTCGATGACGGTCCGTCGCAGTTGTGATGGTCCGTCATAGGGTCCGTCGCATGTGCCCTAATTCTTAAAAAAAAATAAAAATACTAGAGAGCGTACCTGGCACGACGGAGTCATGCGACGGTTCGTCACAGGCGTGACGGTCCGTCGATGAATCCGTCAGTGAATGAGGCAGAGTAACTTTTCTGCAGAACTTCCTGTAGATGTGCTACCTGAAAATTTATAACCCATTAATAGTAAAAATGCTACCACTACTGGAAAGAAAAACTATAAAGTGGTTAGATGATAAATATTGGGTTGCCTCCCAACCAGCGCCTGATTTAACGTCGCGGCACGACTGAGGACACTCGATTACTCAGACTTCATCACGATGATATGCCTCAATCACCTCATTCGCCGATTCCGCATGACCTATATAGATTTTTAGACGTTGTCCGTTCACCTTAAACCTCACACCTTCCTTGTTTTCCAACTCAACCGCTCCATGAGGGAATAATTGGGTGATCGAGTAAGGGCCAGTCCATTTAGACTTGAGCTTGCCCGGAAACAAGCGCAATCTAGAGTTGAATAAAAGCACCGAATCCCCAATCATAAACTCTCGTTTCTCGATCTTTAGGTCATGGTACTTCTTCATCTTTTCTCTGTAGAGGGCTGAGCTTTCATAATCCTTTAGGCGAAATTCATCAAGTTCATTTAACCCATTTAACCGTTGTTCTGCAGCTTCGTTCCAGTCCATTTTTAGCTTCTTCATAGCCCACATGGCTTTATGCTCTAATTCAACCGGAAGATGACATGCTTTCCCATATACTAGTTGGTATGGAGACATACCTATGGGAGTCTTATACGCTGTCCGGTAAGCCCAAAGAGCATCATCAAGCCTCCTTACACAACTTTTACACACTGCCCTCACCTTAGCTATATGGACATGTGGGTCCTCAGACGGTAGTCCTGAAAACAAACCTCTAGACGTGAGCATTTGCATTAGGCTACTAGTGACTACAAAGGTGTGACCTTCTAGTAGAGGGGGCAAGACAAGTGGCCCAGCAGAATCTGCAATATTATCATAACCTCTATAGTACTCTTGAGGACGTGGAGCGGGATTTTGTCCCATTTGTGCACCTTGATCAGGATTATCAGGTAATAATCGACCATGAGCATCAACCGGAGCTGGGAAGTTCTGGTTTGGATCATCATCATTTATACCCAAGTTTCGATTCATTTTGCGTAGTGTACGCTCTAACTCGTGATCGTAGAGAAACAAAGGTTCTCTTCCTCTCCGTGTATTTGGCATACACGGACGTCAATTCTAAACAAAATCAAAAACAACAGAAAAAGTAAAATCAGGAAAATAATGACTAAACTTTAGTAATAAAATTTAAGTTAATCTAAAAACTATTTTCCCCGGCAGCGGCGCCAAAATTTGATACGCTCAAATTTACTTCTCAAATAAGAAGTAAAGCGGTCGTATCAAGTAAAGAACCCAACTAATGAGGTTGAGATCGATCCCACAAGGAAAATAGTTCAAGCTTAACTTTATTCTATTATTACTATTATTTAACCAACTATTTTTCGAGAAATAAAGAGACAAAAAGGGGGATTTTATTAATGAATTAATGAAAATGATTAACTAAATAAAAATGGACAACTAACAGATTAAGCTTTCGAAGTTTAATCAAATTATAAAAGTAACTAGGGCTTTAGTGTTCCCCACAGGTTCCTAACTTGGTAAATCTAACTATAACAATTCTATCATGATATCTTGCATGTAAAGTGATAAGTTACGTATCTCTAAGTCCTTTGTCCGGCATCTAGAGAATTTCACTCCGCACCTTGGTCCGGCTACGTGTGTTGCTATACTAACCCTTATCTTTACCTCATATTAAACATCGTATTCGGTATTTGACTAAGTTATTAACTCGTACCAACCAATACTAGCCTATTAGATAGTCTACACTAAATCTATGTTGATAATTCATTTCCTATTATCTACCTCCTTGGTCCGGCAAGTAGCATTAAGGCGAGTTCTAACGTTGGCCATCCGTTAAAAAGACTTCTACACGAAAGAATTATCAATACATGCAAGACACCAATCTAGAATTGTTATTTAAGTTAGATTTTTACCTTGTTATTCACCCATGGTTCCCACAACCCTAGCTATGACGTTTAGTTACCCATGTTCATAATTACACAATTCATATTGTTAATGGAAGAATTCATGCACTTACTTTTATGAAAATGAATAATTTCCCAGAATTTAACTTGATTAATCAACAAAATCACCAACAATCAATTACCAAGAAAGTATCTTAATTTCCAAAATCGAGAATTCAATCATATAATAGAAGAACTAAAAACTAAAAATTATCTAGAAAGTCTAACCCCCAAAACGAGGTTTTTCCAACTATTTATAATAAAAAACGAAACCTAATCAAATAAGAATTCTATTTACTAAAAATATGTCCAAACGCGTCTGGATCGACGGACCACGTGATGGACCGTCATGGACACGACAGACCGTCATAGACTCCGTCGTACCATACTTAACAATTTCTTCTATTCCTTTCTTCATTTCCCTTGACGGACAGGTATGACGGACCGTTTCAAGCACGATGGTCCGTTGAGGGTCTTCGTTCCAAAATACTTCAATTCTTGGAATTTGGGTACTGGGACTACTCTCTGATCATTACGACGAACCAGTAGGATGGACAGTCGTAGCTGTGACGGTCCGTCATGGACTTCCGTAATCCCACACTTGTCAGACTTCCCCAAATTTCCTTCAGCAACTCTCCCTTCACTACGATGCCACCTACGGACCGTCACAGGCGCGACGGACCGTCATAGGTTCTGTAGGTGGTCTCTTCTGCAATTCATTCTCAAAAACTCCCGCGTTCATCCTTGGACAGATTTTCTGTAAACAAAGAGAAACTTATATCAAAATCAACACAAAAAGGCTCTTGACACACACTAAATTTAAGGAAAAAGCATTAGAAAATACCGTGAAATCACGGTACATCAGCATACTCCGTAGCCTACTTTATATAATAGCTTTAATAAGCACATTTAACAAGAATAACATCGTTTTCATCCTTACATCACATAACAAGCCTTCATTGCCTCATTCACAATAAATATGTAACTTCACATTCATATAAGTCAAATAAACAACGCCACCAAGAAGGTGGACCATACCACTCAAGACCATTTTGAAATTAAGGTTAAACAAAATAACCAACTTACCCTTTTATACAAGCTTCCATCACCTATAAAATTTTACTCAATATTTCATTATAATATACCTATTTGGGTAGTATCTAAACAACAATATCAACCATAAGAAACCAAAGCTCAAATACCCCCAATTAATGCTCATTTAACCCATTTCTTATGCCAACTAACATTAGAAACATCATTTTGGAATCATTACAAACATTTTCATGCAAGACCTATATTTAGAGTTGAATATAGTAAACACTAGGGTTGAAAAGCCTTTTTGAAAATCCATTAGAAGTGTCTCCTTGAATGGAAGAGAGTTCAAGGAATGATATCATACCTTAAGTAGAAGAAAACCCACTAATTTTGATGAAGAACTTGACCACCAACAGCCCTCCTAGCTCCTTCTTGACTTCTTGCTTCTATGGAGTTTGAGAGAGAGTTCTAAGAGAGAGGTGTTTTGGGTTTCAAGATATGAGGTCTAAAATTAGGTATTAGGGTTTAAAAAACTTTAATATACCTAAAATACCCTAAAAATATCACTCAAGGTTCATAAAATTCTTGGGGTGAATTTACCAAACACCCCAAGTCAATACAGGGAATTGACAACTATTGGGGCAGTCTCACAGACAGACCAACCAACGGACCATTTGTGCGGTCTAGTTGGTTGGGACATAGCCCCATTTAAGATCAGTCTATCCTTCCTTTCAGTTACAATCGACCCCCATGTTTGACGAACAGTTTGTTGACCAACGGACCGTCCCTTGGGTCGTCGTTTGGTCACTGTTTGGCAGCTCCTTGCCAAGAGGTAGGGTCCTCTTCTAGGGCTCCTCGTGGGTCATAGGTGGGGTTATAACCGTATTTTAAACCCCTAAACATAGTTGTCTAGGTCTTAGGAACACCACACACCATTTTCAAACAAAACGAACAAGTAAAACTCACTCAAATAAATGAAGAAACACAAGCACTTTCTAAGGCATATCTTCTGAACATCATGGACGTTCTTGTACGTTAGACCTCCAAACTTAACAAAACTTCTCACACTGCCTAAGGACACTAATATAACTCATTTTAACTTAAAATTAACTCAAGAAACATTCACAAAGCTCTAGTTTACCTTAGTTCGTTTTAGGGTGTTACAACGTGGCTGAATGGGAATCCATCTACTCATTGCACTAAGTAGGTATTCCGAAAGGGAAGTCTTGGGTTTTTGTTGAGTGTTCTTCTAATGTCTTCTGATTGAGTGGTGAATTGTTCTCCCGAGTGGAGTAAGCCTACGGTGGGTAGTCATAAGGAACTCCTTGGTGTGCATTGAAGGAGGTGTATGGGTGTTTCCTTCATATCTTACCTTGGAGAGTCTTAGGATAACCTCGGTTAGAAAAAATCCTACGTAAATGAGTTAACTTCCTCTTGGAAATACCTTTGGAAGTTCACTGTTTTGTAGTTTGTTCGGTTAACTGTAAGGTTTCAATAGTTTACTGTAAATTTTGGAAGGTTTACTGTAAAAGGTTTCTTTTTGCTAAAATTATGGAAATGCTTCTCCAAGTGTTAAATGATATTTCCTATGTTGTTTTACTTCTAAATTCATGAATGTTTACTTATTTGGCCTGACAGTCTATTTTATTCTAAAATAGTTTAGGGTATATTCCTCCATCTATGATGGATGGAGAGATAAGGTCGGCATTTTTTACTTTGGCTCAAACCATGACTACCCAAGCTCAAGGTGTATATCTCTAGCCCAAGCTATGACAGCAAAATCCAATCGGGAGGTTTAACCTCGTGTTATACCGAATGCTAGTACTACGGTTTCCTGCTTGACAGACTTCATAAAGATGTACCCTTCTATGTTTTATGGGTCTTAAGTGAATGAAGATCATCAAGACTTCATTGATGAGGTTTACAAGATTCTTTAATCCATGGGGTTGAATTGGAATGAAAAGGCCGAGCTAGCTTCCTATAAACTCAAGGATGTAGCTTAAACATGGTAAACCCAATGGAGAGATAATAGGGCTTTGAGAGCAGGTCCTATCACTTGGGAGGTGTTTAGAAGGTCTTTCCTTGATCGTTTCTTTCCTAGGGATAAAAGGGAGGCGAAAATGGAAGAATTCATTAACCTTCATCAAGAAGGTATGAGTGTGCAAGAGTACTCCTTGAAGTTCACCAAAATGTACAAATATGCACCTTCTTTTATATCTAACCGAAGGGATGAGATGAGTCGCTTTATCACAGGAGTGTCAGATGATTATGGTTGAAGAGTGTCGTTCGG